>PVJN01026044.1:0-29428 GCA_004026805.1 Lasiurus borealis
GGCCGGCTACTTGAGTTCCCAGAGTTCCTATTGGGTGTACGCGGGGAGCGCCAAGATGGCGGCGGTGGGGACCGGCGGCGCCGACACCGGGAGTGCTGGGTCGGCGGCGGCTGCGGCGGCGGCAGCCAGCAAGCACAACGTCACCAGTTTCCAGAGAAGGGCTCCGAGAGCCAGCGGCACCGACAGCGGCGGCTCTCGGCTGGTGTCCATCGCAGGCACACGACCGTCGGTGCGGAACGGACAGCTGCTGGTGTCCACCGGGCTCCCCGCCCTGGACCAGCTCTTAGGTCGGTTCAGAACTGAGATGTAGGCTCGACCGAGGGAGAGCCAGGGCGGGGACTTGCCGGGGGACCTCCCCTGTCCCCACGTCTCTCTCTGTCGCGGCCCCTCCGCCTGCGGACGGACGTGGAGAGCGAGCCTGGTCGGGTAGAGATGGAGGGAGGAGTGGGTGTCTGGTGGAGACAGAGTCTGAGTGCTGTTCACCACCAGCCCTGGCCCGGTGCCCCCACTTTTCCTGGGGTTCTAGGTGGCGATCGGACCCCTCGGTGCTGTCCCCTTCCTGGGTCCGGGGGGATTATCGTGTTTGGAGACAGTGTGGCCGTCCTCTCTAGACTCCCCTCCGGGTCGCTGAGTTTATCCTAAATCCATCCTCACATAGTCCATTGGTTTGGATTAACCTGCAAAAGTGTGTGTCCTTGTGTGAGAGAGAGGCTTCCTTAGGAAATACTGAAAAGAAAAGAAAAAAAAAATAACTTACCGTCTTTCACCGCCAGGCTGCTCATCTCCTCCGGGTTCTGCATCTTTAAACACACACGTTGGCTTTAAAAGAGTGGATTTAAAAGAGTGGATGAAAGAAAGGCTTATGCAGATCCCAAGTACAGAGTTGCCTGCAGCCAGCCAGTCGTTGAAACTGACAGTCCCACACCGGTGTCTGCTGCGTTAAATAAACGTATTCTGTTTGGTTCCACTTTTTTTTTTTTCTCTATTAACTCATTTGAACGAGTGAAAGAAGGGCAGTTGTTAGGCGTTCCTGTAAGATCTCTGGAACCTTTGCTGACCAGCCTGCTATGATATATGCTTGTTTTGTAAAGGTTACACTGAACCCTTAGGATTGACCAGATTAGATGGCGAGGACAGAGCTGCTCTGTTAATAAAAGGTTATAAATTAGTTAATTCCTCTCTGAATGCTGCTTCGTTGGAAAAGATCTATGTTTGTATTTCACGACTTTTTTAATAGTATGTGATGGGTGCCAGTTAAATCTTGTACACTTTCGTAAAGTTCTAGAAATGCCCTTGCTTGTTCTTGTATTTCACTTGACATTTTTTTCTCTGTGTAATAATCCCTTCATCCCCTAACCCCCAGCCCCACCCTGCAAGGTTTAATGCAAAGGAAAGTGACAAGGCAAGCAACCCGTGAGAAAGAATAGGGTTTTTTTTTTTTTTTTTTTTTTTTGCCTCTGTTATTTCATGTCCTTAACCGGGATCTTGGTTATTTTTACATAAGTCTAAGTATTTTTACTTGATTGTTTCAAGTCTATTGTCTTCCTAAATTGCATGGTACTATAAACAAAAATAACTCAGAATATCTAGTTAGCTAGTATGTATCTCACCTTTTTTTTTAAACCCTTGCAACCTTACTTGGGTATGATCCTATATTTGAACTTAAAACTTGGAAGTGTTTTCAAATTTAAGTTCAAATATAGGATCTCACCAAGTATGATTTCATATATATAGTTATTATATGTGATTATATATCAATTCATTTGGGATATGTAATTTTACTTAACTTGATCCTGAAAACTCTCCAAACAAAAAGGTCACATTTCTGACATTGTATCTTCAGTTCCTCATTAGAGTAACAAAATGTGCCTAGCACAGTTCTGTCACTTAGTAGCTTCTCAATAAATTCTTGATTGAAAAAATAATGGGTAGGAAAAAAAAAACAGCAAAAAACCTGGACAAGAATTTATGAAACATGTAAGATGAAGCTCAAGAAACAGACTTAGAAATTAAGTTACATGAACAGAGCCACAAAACCACTGACAGCCTGGGCTGATGTTTAGACTCCAGATTGAGTGCTCTGCAAATGCTACAGCTGTTTCAGAGTTTGGAGAACTCTTTTCCAGTGGTTTTAACCATTTATTGGACCTGAGACTAGTGATTTAACTCTAGTCCCTGGAAGCACCCCCCAAAAAGGTAACTGGAAGCAACTTCCTCGTGTGTTTCTACAGTGATAGAAACTTGAACTCTAATTTCAGAACTTTCCAGATATGTTTGAGGATAGGGACTATAGTATTTGACTGTAACAAGCTTATGCTAAAAATTATTGTTCATTAAGATGATTGAAATGAGTATCAGTTTTTAGATATTTTGAAATTTTTATGTGTGTATAGTTAATTCTCAATGTACAAAGGAGTGGGAGAAGTTGTTATAATAGGAATTACTACATTTGGAATAATAATATGTGCAGAAGTATTTTAGTTGTTAACTTCTTAATGCCATTTTTGTATTTTCATGTTCTATTTTGTATGGCCCTGTGGAGCAAACCCGTTATATTTGTTTTTCATTAAAACATGATTTGAAAGTGAAACTTTTGCCTGCTAATGTGTATATACATAGATATAAGCAATTCAGATTATGTTGTTACTTACATGTTATTTGACTGGGATTCTGACAAGCAAAATATAGCCATATGGTGACAAAATGTAATGATAGTAGGATGTTTTATCAGGATGATGGAACTATACTGTGACATTGTGTTGTTGCCTAAATATATTCAATAATTATTGGGTAACAAGTAAATACCATATTGTTATTGCCATACAGTACAGCGAAATTTTACTGTTGCCACTGTCACATCATTGTAATTTTAAGCAGGGATGCAAAATATACTTAAAGGACTAATTAATGAATATACTCATACAAGCTAATTAAGTAATAGTCTCAAATTTCTATTGCTTACTCTAAAAGCAAAGTGTTTCATACATTTGAGAATTCCTTATATACGCATCTTTTAAACATGATCTAAAGATATTAAATATTTTTGTTCTGTCAACTGAATTTTGTTGTTAGATACTGATAGACATTTCCCAAGTGGGCTACATTTACATTTTTCAGGTTCTGAGATTTCCTAATCTAGGTTCTCAACCCTGTCCTTTCAGGAAATTTATGTTGTTATTTGATGATACTATATGTAAATATCCCTTCCCCCCCCCCCCCCAGAACTTGTAGTGGGTAAAAGATTCTGGCAGAATTTCTTTTATCCTAGTATATAAGGTATAGTCCATGTTAGAGCCATATTATTGAATCTATAAGAACTATTTCCCCGCTCATCCTTCAAAAAGATACTTAAAGGAAAGGTGACTTGAGACTTGACTGGGTTAACTTCTTTGCTGTTTAGGACTTATTAAATTTTGACTGTCAGGTAAATGACAGATAAGAATTTGGGTTAAATAATAATCCAGATAGAGTATTCCAAAGAAGTTTGATATAGCTGCCATTTTCAACACTGATGTCAAAAAATAAACACTAGTGGGCTTATTTCCTTTGCTCCACTAGATCATTCTAGACTATGGGAGATGTTCATTGAATTTGGACTCAATGAAATAATCCTGGTTATGATGTTTTAGTAACTAAAAGCTGTAGCTTGTTCTTTTTTTATGTAAAATTATTTTATGTGATTTAATCTTTACAATCATTGTCATTGTTCATATCTTTTTCTATTTTGAATCCTATATTTGCCCAGCCAATAATTGTTATAATTAAAAATGTCAGGATGTCTTATATTCCTAGAGAGAGAAGAAAAATAGATTTATTAATGAAATAACTGCCATTTAATTTAAGGTGTGATATTAAGTATTTGAGGGTATTGCTATGAACTAAGGAAAGGATATGTACTTGGTTTAGCATTGCATTTTCCCTAAAATGCCTTTCTATCCTTTTAAGCAAAACTATTATTTTACAGAGAGCGCTTAAAAGGACTTGTTTAGTTCACTTATTTTGGGGGGGTGTTTTTCCTTTCCCTTTTATTTTCTCTAACTTTGAAAAGGGAGATACCCTTGTTGTAAAATAAGGGATCACTTCTGGGCCTTCATATTTAATATGTCAAATTGATGTTATTTACCCAAAATTTATAGCTTAATTAACTCTTTGTTTTGGGCAGTGTGGGGATTGAATATTCTTTCTTTAAAATAAATGATTTTCTAACTTCATACCAATTTTTAAAAAACCTTTTTCCTCATATTTTAAAAATCATTAGGAAAATATTGGCACTTAATCACAAGATCTTAAAAGTATTTTTAATATTTTCTAAAGCATTAGATTTTTTTCTAGTTTTAAGACAAAATGTGTCATTTTTAAATAGAAAATCTTGATGAAATTAATACATTAAGATATCATGCTTGCAAACTCATGTTATCTTAAATGTGGTTATTATATTTTACTGCCTGAGTTTTTAGTAAGCTGGAGATAAATATACTTAAGAAGGTCTAGAAGTAAAACCAAGTGTTTATTTGCCTACAGAAAGTGTCTCCGTATTTTCTATAAGATACAATTAAGGACCATTTTACTTCATTGTATGTTTTATAAAGATATAATTGCTTACTTACCTGTTAAACATTTTAGGGATTATTGATTTTAAAGATATATTTAAAGCTAGCTTTGGTTGAATATATTGTCAAAATATCCTCTTGTGGTTGGTTGTGTAGGCTTTCAAATTTTTGGTGGGGACATAACTACAAACTTATTCAAACATACTGTATTTTGGCCAGCTGCAGTGGCTCAAGGAGTTGAGCACTGACCTATAAACCAGGAAGTTCCAGTTCAATTACCAGTCAGGGTGGGCTTGATCCCCAGGGAGGGGTATGCAGGAGGCAGCCAATCAATGATTCTCTCTCATCATTGATGTCTCTATTTTTCCCTCTCCCTTCTTCTTTGGAACCAATAAAAATATCTTTAAAAACTCTAAAATACATCCAGAGCTTCATCATATCAAGTGAGGTATATTAAAATACCTTATACGTAGATATTTTGGGAAAATTTGAGGTCTGCCACAATAAAATTTGGAAGACTAGAGGAATTGCTACTATGTGTGTGTATGTGTGTGTATATAAGTACATCATATGCATAGAATAAAAGCTTGACTTAAAAGTTAAGATAGATTCATCTTATTAACTACTTCAAAATGACCAACCTTCAAAATGACCAGTACCAGAGCCAATCTCAATTTGAGTAATTTACATAATAGAAAAACTCAATTACTTTTGTAAGAGAAATCTTGGTGGGATATTAATTTGGTTGATAAAAGTCATTGAAATGTCCCCATTCTATGGTTTTTTAAATAATGTTGAACTTTCCAAAGATTAGAATTTTAATGTACATGAGACTTTTTAAATGAATGGTGTTTTCTGAATTATCAGGAACAATAGCTTGTATTGTTATAGAAAATTACCCCATAGTATAGTCATTCACTATTATGTGATCATATATATATATATATATATATATATATATATATATATAAAATCTATATATGTATATACTAGAGAAATATGCTAATGAACTGGGATGCCATAACAGTCAACTGGACAGAAGGAGGTTGTGTGTGCAGCATTGGGGGTGGGGTGGCAGGGTTCCCCTAACCTCCACGCACCTGCGCTGGGAGGGCCTGACCAGCAGAGGCTGTGGCTACTGCAGGACCTGGGGGCGAGGCAGGGCCTGACCAGCGACTTGAGGGTGAGCAGCCGCGCCATGAGATTTCATATCACATGCTCAGCTCCTAGTCTTTTATAAAGCAACAACTTATTTTCAGTGATTTATTCTAATCAAAGTAATAGCCAGAATGGCAAGGGTAGCTCTTACTAAGTACCTCTCTGGGCCAGACACTTGAGCTATGTGTCACTTGATTGAATTGGGAAACTATTCCTTGATCTGTTATCACCTCACTGTAAATAGCATTCACAAAGTATCTTTAATTCTCTAAGTATTCCTTTACACGAAGCCTCGAAGCTTTGTATAAATTTTTAACTTGAGAATATGTGAATGTAGATCCAGGAAAGTTGAGATAAATTTAAATCCTTCCTGTAAGATAGCAATTAAGAAAAGAAAGACAACTATCTTTTTATAATACCCACTTAAGACTAGCCCACTGCAGAGTTTTATGTGCTTATATTTCATCTTAAATATACATAAATTGGTGATTAGGTAATTAAATGTTTGTTTTTGCATGCAAGGGAAAGTAGGGAAGTAAGGAGTTGGAAAGTGTCATTTAAATGTTCAAAATGGATTAAAAAGTTAGTGGTCTCTGTGCTTTATATGTGGCACAGATTGTACCACATATAAACATTTAGCCTAATCTTGCCCAAAGAAAACCTTTTTGCTCTAATCTTTTATGGCTGTTAGCTTCATATAATTTTCAGTTTATGTTTTAAGCTTTTGGTTTGAAGAACATTTGAAGTTGTCCTATGTACAGCTTAAATGCTATAATGAAGGAATTTATCTAAATGTGAAAATAAAATATTTAGTTCTATAACAAATCCACTTAAGCATAACAATATATAAATTTTTTTGTTTTTTTTATTTTTTGTTTTTCTCTGTCAATTTGGAATGTTCTACTTATAATCATAAAATTGTCCAATGTTGCGTTGTATTCTCTGTGACATATATGTTACCAAATTTTGAATTCCTTGAAAACAACATGTATGCAACTTATGAAGCAAAAAATAAACTCTATCAAAGGAACTTTTCATACTAAGTTTTTCTATAAAACATTTACTACTATAATACTTTTGGGGGCAAGTTCTTAGTTTTCTATTGTTTCTTTAACCCTAAAGCATTCTAATTACATTGTGTTCAATTGTCTAACAATGTTGTTTTTTGTTTTAGAGTTTGTATTATATTTATTACAACAGCATCTGTATTTGAAGACTAGACTGTTCAGACATGTTTGCCTGCTGGGACCCCTGGTGGGCTCTCTGGCAGGCCCCATAGCTGGATGCCTCAGATCTGGGGACCAGTGTGGTCCCCAGCAATTGAAGTTTTAATATAATCCTGGCTCTCCTTGGGCATGAGCTTCCTTCATACTCCTTGCCAGGCATGTAGTATGATAAAACCATTTTGCAGATCAGAACACAGAGGCATCAATAGCTGGATTAACTGTCCAAGACAGGAAGGAAGTGATTAGTAGAACATGAGTTAGGTTTGACTGACCCCAAAACACATTTTTTTTGTGTGTGTTTTGTTTATTTACTTTTTTATAAAATTTATTGGGATGATGTTGGTTTAAAAAATGACATAGGCTTTAGGTGTATGTCATCTATATAATCTATTGTGTGTTCCCACCCCAAGTCAAGTCTCCTTTCATCACCATTTATCCCCTCTACTAGAGGCTAGTGCACAACATTTGTGCACTGGGAGTGGAGGGAGGAGAGATGATCCCTCAGCCTGACTTGCGCCCTTTCCGGAGCGGGCCTAAGCAGTCGGACATCCCCCAAGGGGTCCCTACCACTGCTGCAGAGGCAGGAAAGGCTTCTGGTTGAGTGGAGTGCACTGACCACAGGGGGCAGCTCCTGCATTGAGCATCTACCCCCTGGTGGTCATTGCGTGTCATAGTGACCAGTCGTTCCACTGTTTGGTCAATTTGCATATTAGCCTTTTATTATATTAGATAGGATACTCTATTCTACCTCCTCCAAACCCTGACTAATTTCTTTTTAAATTATACTTTAAGTACATGCCATATTTTTATTTTTAAGTAACTTTGTGTTTACAACATTAATTATAAGTAATACTTTATAATATTTGGAGAATAAAATAGTAGTTGAATGTTGTATTTTTAGTTTAGTTCTAGTTTCCTAAAATTTTATTTGAAATTGATTTTTATGAGTCTTATTTGAGTTATATGTTCATCATCATATTATCCCAATTCAGATACTTAAAAGGACATTTTTTAGTTATATTGAAATTTTATTTTGTGATTGTGACTTTTTTGTTTGAAATGACAAATAAAATAATTATTTTAAATTCTAAATATATTTAGAGCATGTCCAAACTTTGTGTATATTATTCATAATGAAAAAAGAATCTGTTTTAATTATCGGAATTTTTCTCCAGGGCTTATTAAATTTGAAGATAAAGATTCTTTTCTTTAATAGTTAAGTTACTGTGCACATTCAGGTCTTGGCTGTAGAGTTAATTTATTAACAAGTGCTAAATATAACATTATTGAAGTGCTTAATCACGGTTATATTGAATGCTGCATGGTCCTATCAAGAGAATGGGGGATAGTACAGTACATGGTGAAAGTAATTGTAATGTGTAGTGTGTAATTACATATAATATGTAATTATTTCATAATAGCACCTTAAGCAAAGTATTGCAAAAGTGATTAAAATGTTGTTTTCAACAGCAATTTTAAAGTTATTGGAAATCTGTCCTTGGTAAAGTCTAACTTGTATGTTAAAAGTAATGTGAAAACAGCCCTTACTGGTTTGGCTTAGTGGATAGAGCATCGGCATGCAGAGTCAAGGGTCCCAGGTTCAATTCCAGTCAAGGGCATGTACCTAGGTTGCAGGCACATCCCCAGTAGAGGGTGTGCAGAAAGCAGCTGATTGATGTTTCTTTCTCATTGATGTTTCTAATTCTCCCTCTCCCTCCTCTCTATAAAAAACAACAACAACAACAATAAAATATATGTAGTTTTTAAAAAAGTAATGTGAAAACATAGATTAATTTTTTCATTTTGTTTTATTTACAGGTGGAGGTTTGGCTGTTGGAACAGTTCTTCTTATTGGTTAGTATAGCATACATATTTCTGCTTTCTGGTCAGTTTTCTCTTGTGCATAATGATTTTATGGGTTTTCCTATTCTGAAATTAAGTATTTAACTCTCTGCAGGAGTTTAGGAATATTAAAGAGAAATTGTCTTAAGTTCTAATTTAAATTCATATTTTGATCTGAACTTGAAGTAAATTAGGCAAATGTATCTGATAATGTAGCTCTTAGAAATGATCACAGGGTACTGTCCTTCATGTTTTAAAAGAAGACTAGAATGAACGTCAGTTGATTTTTCTGGAGAATCTCATAGTTAGAGTAAGATTATTGAGTGATTAAGAAGTTGATGTGCTAACAAGTTCATTGTATATATCTCAGATTTGTATCATTATTGTCTTCTAATTGAAAGAAAAGTAATAAATTGATAAATCATAGTTTTGTAAGTACAATGGTTCTTATTTAAATACTAGAGGCCCAGTGTATGAAAATTCATGCATTGGAGGGGGGGGGGTCTCTCAACCTGGCCTGCCCCGTCTCAGTCCAGGAGCCTTCCAGAGCAGGAAACGACCTCGTGATCAGGGGAAGGCGACACTTCCATCACACCTCTGCTGCTGACACTGTTGGCAGCAGAAGCCTCAGTCCTGGTTACCTGAGCCTTGGGCCCTGGTTACCTGACCTCCGGCCCTGGTTACCTGAGCCTGCGCCTTGGGCTGGCCCTGGGCAGCCACCATCCAAGACTTGCCTGTACCTCAGGCCAGCCCTGGGTACCTGGGGGCTGAGGGAACTCAGGGACCTCGGACTTGGACCCCCCTGGAAGCAGGCCCAGCTATGCCATGTACCTGCCTCCCTGGCGGGGCTGAGGGAACTGGGCACTGCCATCTTGTGGCTGTGGGTGCCGCCATCTTTGTGAGGGTGTGATGGTCAATTAGCATATTCCCTATTCCCTCTTTATTAGAGAGGATACATCCATAATATCATTTTTGTACGTTTTTTAGTTTAGATTGGAGAATCCTGGAAATGAAATAAATCTTGGCAGTTACATCAAAGCTCCCATCTAGCCACCAATCACTTCACAGGTATTAAACACCATTTGAGTACAGATTATTTAAAAGAACTCACTACTTCACACAGCAATGTTTATAGTTGAAAATACTATGATTTATTAGAAAGTTCCTTTTCTTAATGTTTACTTCATCTACTTATAACTGATTTTTGTTCCTAGTTTTCCCCTCTTTATTAATAATACAAAATTTATATATCTACTCTTTCACATGACATTCTTAAAATATTTGAAAATAGCTTGTCTAAACTAAATAGACATAGTTTATTAAATTAGTTTTTATGTATCTTCGTTTTCATCCTGTTTTTTTCTTGTCACACTTAGTCTAGCATTATCTCTTTAGCTGACTCCAGAATGGAATACAATATTCCACATTTATAATGACCTATACAAGAATTCTAGAATGATGACATCTGTCCCATTTTTTAAAATTTATCTTTATTGTACATAAAAAATACTTGAAGGACTTTATGGAAAAAATAATTTACAGTTTTTATATAAATAAATAAAGACATAACATACACAAGGATATATAGAAAAAAATAAGTTGTCCTTGCATTTCCTCAGTCTCCATACACAGAGACAACACTGCCGTGGTAGCCCATTCAAATATTTCTACATAAGAAGTGTACTTGGGAGTATTTAGCACCTTTGCCTTTTCCATTTAATACATCTTAGAAAAAAAAAGTCCTTGTGCATTCATATAGATATACTTTATTCTTCTTAACAGCATAGGATTTCATTGTATGGATATGCTATGATTTTTATAAATCATTTAGGTTACTTTTTTTTTATTATTACTAACAATGCTATTGTGAAAATCTTGTACATAGGCTTTCCATACATATGTAAACATTGCTTAACTGCCTCCTCCTGGCTCCCTACCAGGGATTAAACCTAAAACGCAGGCATGTGCCCTGACCAGGAATTGAACAACTTTCCAGTGCACAAATGATGCCCAACCAACTGAGCCACACTGAGCAAGGCAACTGTTCCAAATTTTAATAACCGAAACTGGTGGTGAGAAAATCAAGAAATCAGCTCTAGGTATCATTAAAAGATGAGACAAGATTTTCATAGCATAGTGGGAAGTAGTGATTGGAAAGAATAAATAAAAACACTTCATATTTATATTCTAAAGAACTGAGAGCTCTACATAAACTGTTTACATATATAAAGAATGGCTAAAGAAATAGTGAAACATGCCCTAGCTGGTTTGGCTCAGTGGATAGAGTTGACCTGAGGACTGAAGGGTCCAGGTTCGATTCCATTCAAGGGCATATGCCTGGGTTGGGGGCTTGATCCCTAGTAGGGGGCATGCAAGAGGCAACCGATCAGTGATTATCTCTCATCATTGATACTTATATATCCCTCTTCCTTCCTCTCTGAAATAAAATATATATATATATATATATATATATATTTTTTTTTTTTTAATTTTTAATTTTTTTTTTTTTTTAAAGAAAGAGAGAAACAAAACAAGAAGGGTCTTAACCGGGAAAATTGTGCACAGCAATACCTGCAATAAACAAATAAAATAAGATGAACATTTAAAAGTGTCAGGAAAATAGATAATTAGAAAGTCATTGTTGACTTTCATAGTCTCAGTGAAACAATAGGAGCGGCTCATTTGGACTTTGATATAAGGAAAAATTGATAACTCCTCCTTCTTCCCATCTCTGGTTTCAGTTTACCCCTTGGGGGCCTAATGAACAAGTGTAATTCCATTTCCACATGACAGCCTGTCAGATATTTAAGGACAGCTCCCTTGCATCCCTTAGATCTCTTTTTCTTCAAGCTAAATATCTCATTTCTCATGTTTTCAGGTCTCTTGACCATCCCGCTCACACCATTCTGAAGATACTTTAGTGTATGTAAATACCCAAATGAAATATATTATTGTCAGTCTGGTTGACTACTAGAATAGATGAGGACAATCAGCTCTCTCAACCCAGGAATTAGACTATTAATTCTGGCCAGAACCACATTTGCTTTTTGGCAGTTCTGTCACATCATTATCATTTTTTGCTTTCTCAGTGTTAAGGGGATTCACTAAATAGATTAATTAAATGCTTATTGTACAACTTCAAAATTTGTTTCACAAAATTGGTAATTTTCAGCTTGAAGAGCATAGTGTTTTTGCTAATCCCTAAATAGGTGATGTGCCTCCTGTTAGTTTTTTGTGCCTCAAAGGAGTTTTTGAAAAAATAAAAGTTATGCTAGGGTGAGCTTTCAACAGATCATAGTAGATCTGACTGATTGATAAGACAAAGGTGTATTTTTGTTTGTTGTTTGTTTCTATTAATTAATCCTACAAATATTTACTAGATATACACTATGTGTCGAATTCTAGGGTTATACCATTGAGAAACATTCTCTGCCATGAGGATCTTGCAGCTTGGTGGGGAAATTTCAATAATGTCTATTAAAGGCTCTAATAGGAGTTAACGAGATGCTTTCTAAAGCATGTGATCATCTCACCCAGCCTTGAGAAAGGCTTTTCCAAAAATGGAGTTACCTAATCTGGGGCTGTGAGGGTTTGAGGGAATTAGCTAGCTGTTCCTCAGAACTTCTTGTATATTGTATTCTGGAACTGTATGATGTAATCAGATTAAGGCGGTAGATGAGTTGTTCAGATTTTCTATTCTTTTAATAATTTTTCCTTGAGTTTATCAATTACTACGATGTGTATAATAAAATCTCCAAATATAATTTATGTTTATATTTTCTTAGTTCTGTCAATTTTCCTTAAAACAGATGTATTTTTTATGAAATGCAGAGTAAAAATAATTTATCCACATATATATATCTGTGCATAAATGCACAATCAGTGTTTTATAGTTTCCCATATATTTATCCTCCATTTGTATTTTTTTTCCTTCCTATAATTGTAAATTACCATGCTGTGTCATTTTCCTTTACCTTTTAATGATCTATAGTACAAGTCAGCTGTCGATGAATTGCCTCAGTTTTCACCTCAGTTTTTTGCTTATTCTCACCTGAGGATATATTTAGAGAGAGGAAAGGAGAAAGGGAAAGAGAAAGAAACATCAATGTGAGAGAAATGTGGATGGGCTGCCTCCCATTTGGGCTCTGCTGGAAATTAAACCTGCAGCCTAGGTATATTCCCTGCCTGGGAATCAAACCTACAATCTTTTAGTGTATGGAATGATGTTCAAACCAAGGCACCTGGGGCTGGCCAGGGCTGAACTCAGTTTTTTAATATATTTTGTGAATTTACAACTGGAATGAGGTAGCTAGTGTCAAGATTTGGTGTCAAATTAAGTTGGATTTGTTTTTCAACTCTTCAAACATATAATTACCATTTCTTCTGGCCTTCATTGTTTCTGATGACAAATCAGTTGTTAATTGTATTGTTATACCCCTGTATATCATATTATTTTTCCCTTCTGCTTGCAAGATTATGATGTTCTTAGATTTGGTTTCTTTGCTTTTATCCTAGTATAAATTTCCTGTGCTTCTTAGATCTGTAACTGAATATTTTCATCAAACTTGGGGAAGTTTGGCCATATTTTGGGCATCACTTCTTTAAATATTCTTTCTGCTTCTTTCTGTCTCAGTGACTAGGACTCCAATTAAACACTGGTTGGACTTCTCTATATTGCTTCACATGTCTCAAGTTTTGTTTAATTTTCTTTTTTATATGTTCTTCAGATTCATAATTTCTGCTGATCTGCCTTTATGTGTTTTTTTTCCTTCTATCTTTAATCTACTCATGAGATCACCAAGTAAATATTTTTTTAAAGAATCATAATTTTAAGGTATAAGTTTTCTATTTACTTTATTTTTATAGTTTTTATTTCTCTGTTTATTTTTTTATATTTACTTGTTGATACCATATGTTTGTAATACTTTGTATACATTTTTCTTTAATTCTTTGAAATATTTATAATGGCTGTTTTGAGGTATTTTTTATTGTTGTTAATCCTCACCCTAGGTTATTTTTCTCATTGCTTTTTATAGAGTGGGAAAGGAGAGAATGAAAAAGAGAGAGTGAGAAAAACATCAGTGTGAGAGAGACATATCATTTGGTTGCCTCCTGCATGTGCCCTAACTGGGGCCAGGTACATGCCCTTGACTAGAATCAAACCTGTGAACCTTTCGGTGTATGGGCTGATGCTCTAACCACCAAGAGCACCAGCCAGGCTGAAGTCTTTTTCTTTTAAATCCAACTTTTGAGCTCATGTGGAATCAGTTTCTTTGGAGTATGCTTTCACTAGTCTAGATCATATTCAGTAATTTTGGTTGAAACCTATATATTGTAAATAATAACATTGTAATGATTCTGAATTTTATTATGTTCTGAAAATTCCTAGTTTTTTTGTCTTAATAGGTTGTTAGTTTGGGCTTAAATTATTAACTCATTTAGTATACTATGCAGTAGATAATATCTCTATCCAGTTTTTTCACCTTTCAATGTTGCTTTTTCAGCCTGGTCACACAAGATTGGTCTTTGGAATCACAAAGTTTACTCAATGACCAAATGTTTGTACAAAATATATACTTGGATTTTGGGCTCACACTTTCTATAATCCTCAGCTTTAGTTCTGTTCTCCAACACCTCAAGTCAATAGATTTCAGCGTTTTATAGTACAAATTCTGCTCTCAGATTGGGAAAAGCATACCTTTAAAAGGAGCAGCAAATTTGCAAATCCCACATGCATAATAACCCTCTAAATTATTGTGGCAAGCAGAGGGTGGTGTAGTAGGTAGATAATGATTTTTATAAGTTAGGAAGATTCTATTAAGAGTATCTACTTCAAAATAAGTCTCTTAGCCTATCTAATTGTACCTTAAGAAAATGTAATTATTACTATACCTCCTATAGTTGTTTTAAGGAGAAAAACTATAAAAATACCAGGTTGTTCATGGTATATGGTAGGATTCTGACTATATTATTTTTTTCTTTTTTACAGAAGAGGATAAATATAATACTTATTCTCCTTTGCTCTTCAAGTATTTTCTGGCAGAAGGAATCGTCACTGGGCATACTTTGTTGATTGCATCTGCAAAAGAAGACCCTGCTAACATATTACAGGTAGAGATTAGATTGTATTCTATATATTCAGTATTACATTTTGAATATTTTATAAAAACATATTGTTTATATATGTAAAAAAGATAGTATATTTGTATATATACAAACTATGTTTACTATATGTACTAATGGAACCCTACATACATTTTTTTTTCTCTTAAAAGAATCAAATTTAAGCAGATAGTTTCCTCTTTTTGGAAGAATTATTTATCGAGTTTGAGAGAGAGAAAAACATTGATGTGTGAGCAGAACATCTCTCAGCTGCCTCCTGCATGCCCTGTACCAGAGATCAAGCCTGCCACCCATAAGTCATGGAATAAATAACAATTCATTTAAAATGAGCCATGTCATATTTGATGAATTAATAGAACAAGATTTTTAGTAATGAAATACGAAAATTAAGACTGTATCTTCAGAATTTTTTATGGACTTTAAATCCATAAGTAAAAATTAAAATTCTATCTTAATAATTTGAAAGCATTCTTTTATATCCCAACATAACAACCTTTTACTCAAATTCTGAACTCATTTATTAAGATGTTACTCATTGTACCACATATCTTTTGCTTTGCTGGATTCTTTTACCAGTTGGTTTAGAATTAGATATAGCAGGATTATTTGATAAACTATGTGAAGTTTTAATTTCTATTAAAAAGGTTTCTTTTCCTTCTGTTAATTTGGAATCAGGATTAAGTCTGTGTTTGCTGTTCATCTTCAATTTACTGATCATGGAACAAAAATTAGAATTCTGAATCCAGGGAATGGTCACTTGTTTGCTCTTTAAAGTACATTCTGTTCTGAGTAAATAGAATACAAAAATATCTCAGATATATCTTGCTTTTTGTGTCTGCCAAAATTGAAATAGATATAAGAATGAGGTTAAAGAAACACTCTTTGGTTGGCCAGATATATTCTTTAACTTTTTTTGTTATTGTTATACTCACTTCCAAAGTTGTAATTTTAATACATCATGTTAAAATAATAAAAAATAATTCTGGTCCTTCTACTTTGCAAGCTTTGTTGCATGCTCAATAACATAACACATTTTTCCATGCATTTTTACTTTTTTAGCCTGTATAATGTTTATTGTGTTTCCTATCAAAAGGACTTCGTTACTGTATACCTTTTGTCTACAGTATAAGGACAAATATTAGACAAGCTTTTTGAAGGCAGAGTTATAATCAGTGTATGTTCTCTTCATTTGTTTGTCAACATTTTATTTGTTCAGAAAATTATCAGAGCATACACTCTCAAATGCTTAAAAGTCTGAAGTGCTAGCTGAGTCGAAAAGTTGCTGTTTGACCCTAGGATTTCCCTCTTCCACCCGTCCCCACCCACCCCCCTTGCTATTCCTGAGAGCTTACTTAAAATTCTAAATTCTTCTCTGGCAGCTACAATTAGAGCTTCTTTGGCAATCTAAAAAGACTAAGAAGAAATATGCAAAGGCTCAATACTACTTCCAGTGACCTACATTTGTAGCCAGCTTTTAAAAGAGGGCATGTGCCTTATTTTCCAACAAGAATGCAAGTTAAAAGTATAAAGGAAAATAAACCCAACTCTCTTGTCACTAGATTGTGAAAACCATCTCTGATATAAGATTAAAATAAACACACATCTGTACTTGATGTTTGTGCATCGGCCAACAAAAAAAGGGGGGCTTTTGCATGCAGAAAGATAACCTAAGTCAAGTAGTAAAAATTCCATTCTCTGTAATATTTATCCTCAAGAAGGTGAAATATATATATGAGATTTTATTTCTGTATTACTACTTACTAGTGGCAGGATCTTGTGCAAGTCACTTTACCTTTCATGTTCAGATAGGGATAATACCCCAGCTACCTCATTCCAGAGTTCCAAATTTAAAGTATCTGGGAGGTTTGCTTTCTAAATCACACACATTGCTTGCAAAAATTTTATTTTGAGCTCATAAAAAAAAATGAAATGTTCTACTTGATGGTTATTGTTATGCTCAAAAGAAATGTTAAAATCTTAGCGCTATTATATAGCAGTTTATCATTCTTTGAAAATAAGCCACAAAGTCCAGAATTGGGAATATTAGAAGTAGAGTTCATTTTTCTTTCTAATACTGTACTTTTACCAAAAAAAAAAAAAAAAAGTAGTTAGAAGAAAGTATTCAATCCTTTTGGGAATGATACATGACTTGAAATTCTGAAAACCAGAATCATTAAAAGTAAAATAAATACTTTTTCATCAGCTCCCACATTAACATATTATGTCTGTAAATGAGATATGAAAGGATATCATGAAAAGAAGAAGGCAGCACACCATCAAAGGTCATAGATTAAGCAGACAATACAGAAGGATAACTTTATGGTGTGGCAACCCCAACACTGCTTCTCCAACTAGTGTTGGAATGATTCTTCAGTGGCCAGTCTTTCTTTCCTGAAATTTTAGGTTTTGTTCAACAAAAAAACGATAAGCAGTTGCATAAAGTGGCCTTACCTCACCACATCCATCTTTTAATATTCTGGAATAGTAATGAACTCAGAAGCATTTGGAATGTGCTTACATTTTTGTAAAATATCTTACTTCAGTTATGTTATTTATGTGCGTATGTATCTAAAAGACGATTCTAGATTTCAGAAATAAGGTAGAGAGTATTAAACTGAAGATAAATTGGAAGTAGAGAGTAGAGTTGAGACTGTGAAGTGAAACTTCTTACCTTTATATTCTTAAAACAGATTACAATATACAGAGTGCTATAGAATTAAAGAAAATCGATTTTATGCCTTTATTCAGGACTCAATGAGGAGAATCAGTTTTGTTCTATTGACACCTAATGTACTACAGGATGTAATTTTCAAATTTAATAAAAATAAAGGGATATCCAATTTCATTTAATACCCTACAATACCCTAAGAATTTTTGTTTGTGACATTTTCCTAAGCTGGATTTATTCTGGAAAATTAAAAGAATATGACATCAGACAAAACCAGCCACTTATGTATTCCTGAGCCAAGGGTTTAACTGATCAGGATCTCTTAAATGAAGATAAATGCCTAATTTGATTCCTAATTGAGATTTCTTTGACAGTAGATATTTCTGAAACTTTAGAATATCTTTTCCAACAATGTAAAAATTATATTACCTGAATTTAATAAATAATTATAGGATTATTATCACTACCATACTATAATTATATTTAGAAATGTTTTAGTTATATCAGGTTTTTATAAATTAGTTTATATTCAGTAAGGTCAATTAATACATAAAGGAATTTTGTAAGAATCTTATGCCAAGATAAGAATCCTTCTATAACTCAAATAATTATTGCATAACCTGTTTATTTAATATAGATTTTCATATATCATATTTTGTTAAAAACTGGTTACTTTATACTCTTATACAGTAAACATTTGCTAAAGAAGATCATTGCACATGATCTCACCAACTAAACCTGCTAATACCAGTGAATTTGTGGATAATTTAGTCTACTCAAAATGTCTGACTTTTTTTTTAACGTATGACTTTTAAAAATGTCTTTATGTAGCATCACGTATACCCTGGCTTTCCATGTCATCTACATTTCCCAATGTTTTAACAATTGAAGTCGCCTTAACCCCATATACTTTTTTTAAATTAAATTAATCTTTTTTGTTGAAAGTATTACAAATGTCCCTTTTTTTCTCCCATTGACTCCTTTCCCTCTATTCCTGTCCCCTCCCCAGGCCTTCACCCCACTATTATCTGTGTCAATGGGTTACACATGTATACATTTAAGTTTTTTGGTTGCTTTCTTCCCTCCCCCACTCCTCTTCCCTTGATAATCCTCAGTCTCCAGATGTATTTTGTTTGTCAGTTTGTTTTGCTCATTAGATTCCACATATAAGTGAGATTATAACATATATTTTTAGATATTTAACTAGAGATGATGTGAAGGGCAGACATACTTTTAATATATGGATACTCAGTTTGGATAGTTGGTATACTTTGTATTCACATTATAATAATCAATAATATCTTTGAATTTGTTTATCTTTCAGAAAATAAATAGCTCCCCCTTGTTCCCCCCCAAAAAAAAAACCTCAAAATCAACAAAATAATATACTTACTGACACAATATAATATACTTGCTGATTCATGGATAATGGTTAAGTAGTATTAATTATACAGTTACCCAAACCTGCAAGGATCAAAAGATTTTATTTTTAAGAAGGATTTCTCATGCTGCACGGATTATGTTGCTACATAATAGCTCAGTAGTACTTCTGCTGAATTGTAAAATAGCTTCGAGAGGAGTATGATGCCTATAGTTGGTATAATGCATTGGTAATTAAGAGGGTGGGAGGTTAGGCTTCATTAACTGCTGAGGGATTGTATCTTGCGTTTTATTATGCCCTAGAGAACATAAAAAGTGAGAAGGGTCAAACTGTTGGAATCAGATTTTGCTTGTGCATCTGCCAAAACAAAGATCACAAACTGATATAGCAGTAGGCAAAGAATGGCTTGAATTAAAAGGGAACAAATATATTTGCAGGATAAGGAGAAATGTTTCTGATGAAAAATATATATATACTTAAATACTGGGGTATATTTTGGGATTGGAAGTTTGTAATAATTTTATTTTCATATGGATTTTTTTTTTAAAAGTAGAATAAATAGTTCTTTTTGTCTGAAGGTGGGGCCGGATTCTTTATGATGTTACTTTTCTAACCTGATTCAATTAATTAAAAGAGGTAGAGAAATTTTATATTTCCAAGCCTATTTTCTATATAGAATTTATGAAGCCTGCTTTTTATATTTTAAATTTCTGATTCTTGCTACCCTATACATGCAGACTGTAAGCACCACATTGCAGGAAATAACCAAAACTCTGATATTCTTTCTTTTAGAAAACAAGAATATAACAACAATATAGTGTGCTATAAAGGGCTAGACAGTAAGTATTTTTGGCTTCACAGGCCATATGGTCTCTGTTAAAACTACTCAGTTCTGCTCTTGAATCACTAAAACAGCCATGGATACTTCGTAAACAAATGGGCATGACTGTAGTTCAATAAAACTTTATTTACAAAAACAGGTAGCTTGCTGACTTTGACCAACAGGCTATAATTTGCTGATCCCTTGAGTATTCCAAAGCCATTAAGATTTTCTACTTTGTCATTTTCTGAAAATTAGTTATTATTCTTTCCCTATTATATTGCCTTGTCACCAATTTAGAAATTCTGTTAACTGAATATTTGGGTGTCTTTCTCAACTGTTCTGATCCATTAAATCATATGTCTGTCTTTAATGAACTTGATTTTTCTACTTTTATAATGTCTTGAAATCAGATTTTTTTTAATTTATTTTTTTCTCCTTTTTTCTTACATTTTTATTTTATTTTATTTTACATATTAAATGTAGCTTTTAGAAATTAAACATGTGGCTGATATTTGTGGCTCAAATTAATTTTTTTTTTTGCAAATAAAAATATCTCTAGTTTTCTGTTTATTTCTGTGATTTAGTGAAAGTAAAATGAACATACAGTCTAAGTGGCAGGGTAACATTGCCTGGAATGCAGTTGGCTCACAATGCATGGCTTTATTTTTCCATTATGTTTATATTATTACTATTATTATTTTAATTCTTTATTGTTTAAAGTATTACATATGTCTCCTTCCCCTTCTTCCCCCCATTGACCTCTCCCTAGCCACTCCTACCCCCAGCACACGCCTTCACTCCATTTTGTCTGTGTCCATTGGTAACGCTTATATGCATGCATACAAGTCCTTTGGTTGATCTCTGTCCCTCCCCCTCCCAACACACACACCCTTTCCTACCTTCCCTATGAGGTTTGACAGTCGTTCGATGCTTCTTTGTCTCTGGATCTATTTTTGTTCAACATTTTATGTTGTTGATTATGTTCCACAAATGAATGAGATCATATGGCATTTATCTTTTTCCAACTGGCTTATTTCGCTTAGCATAATGTTCTCCATGTCCATCCATGCTGTTGTAAATGGTAAGACTTCTTTCTTTTTTACAGCAAGGTAGTAGTATTCCATTGTGTGATGTACCACAGTTTTTTAATCCACTCATCTGCTGATTCATCCTAGAAGTGGGATTACTGGATCAAACAGGAGTTCTATTTTTAATTTTTTGAGGAAACTCCATACTGTTTTCCACAGTGGCTGCACCAGCCTGCATTTCCACAAGGGTTCCTTTTTCTCCACATCCTCACCACCAGCACTTGTCATTTGTTGATGATAGCCATTTTGACAGGTGTCAGATGGTATCTCATTGTTGTTTTGATTTGCATCTCTTGGATGATTAGTGACTTTGAGCATGTTTTCATATGTCTTTTGTCCTTTTTATGAAATCAGGTATTTTTAAGTCCCCTTTTTTCTTTTGCAAACTTGTCAAGGGATTGGCAGCTCTGAAGAACTCTGATCACGTTTGGGGTCCTTAAAAATCCAGAAAGGTCAATAGCCTTCCTTAATTCCATTCTGTCTTGTGTGTTCCCTTTAGTTTAAACTGTCAGTGTCTTTATCAGTGTAATTCCATCTCTATTCCTGGATTCTGCTGAGATGGCTGCTTTAATCCAAGTGTCACACCCATGATCTCTTTATCAAATGGTTGTTCAGCCATAATCTTACTGTTCCTTCAGAACAAGCTTTTTCATTTTTTGTAATATGGATAAGTTTTTTCCAATTCAAGTTTTGTTTCCTTTTGGCTGAAATTCCTTTGATACAAAGTCATTTCTCTCTTTTTGCATTTTATTCTAAGCACTTAGGAACCATGCTGCTCCTTCAAAACTTAGCTTATAAATCTCCTCAGCTAAAATCCATTTTCATCACTCCCAGCAGTACTTGCCACGGAACGTTAGGACACAAGTCAGCCAAGTTTTTTGCCACTTCATAACGTTTTCCATACTATGTTCCTTGCATTTTCCTCCTGTTTTTCAATAATATGTTTCTCATTTTCATTAGAGACTTCACCAGAATCACCCTTAACTTCTCTAACTTCTAGCTTGCATCTCAAAAACTCTTCCAGCCTTTGGAATTACCTAATTCCAAAACCACTTTCATATGTTTAGCTATTTGTAGCAGTAGCCATTAATTGGTACTAGAATCCCTCTTGGTCATCTTAGGTTGCCATAGCAAAATACCACACTAGGTGACTTAAAGACAGATTTATTTTCTCACAGTTCTAGAGGCTGGGATTAGCTAGTGGAATCTCTCTAAAAGTATTTTCTCTTAATTTTGTCAGTTTCCCCAGGGAGGGATCTTCTAATCTCCCAATCTCCTGCCTGTTCCATGTAAGGAGAGCTCAGTGGGAGCAGCTGTGTCTGTGTGTATGAGGAGAGGAAGCTGCCTTGCCCTCTTCCTGAAGATTTCAGTGTCCTTGTCCCACACATGATGTCTCACCCCTGCCCTCTCTAGTGCTCCCGCTTCCAGAGTTTGTCCCACTTGACCTCTCCATTTCTCTTGCACAGTCGGGGAGGACCATCCTGGCTCTAAGGGGGAAATGGAGGGTCTGGGGGTCTTATTGTTTCTTTTAAAGACTTTCAACAAATTTTCCTGTTTGCACACAAGAATATTACTCCTTGCTTGCTGCAATTACTGGTTTGCTTTTCAGGTATGCCAGTTGTTGAAGTTTGTTAAAGCCAAGTGGTAGAAACTGGATTGTTTCATATTTTTCTCTATCATTTTCTAGATGTTTATATATCTCAGAGAAAATAATTTGAGATGCAAAGGATATATTGCAAACAATATTTGTTGTATTATTCTTGGACTGCAGACAACTTGAAGGTTCAGCAGTAAGAAATGATAAACTGAATGTTGTTCAATATGCAGCCATTGAAAATCTTACTTTAAACAAAAAGGTGGAAATGCTCAGAATATCATAATGATAGAATTCAAATACTATATGTTATACTATGCAAATAGTTAATATGCATTTTTAAAAATATTTGTAAAAGACTGGAGGGAAATAACTTAAATATGTTCTGAGTTATTATTTCTTGTTAGGTGGTCAATAGGTTATCGTTTTCTTTTTTATATGTTTTTATATCATATGATCTCATTCCTATGTGGAAGCTAGTTAACAAAATAAACTGATGAATCGAGTGGATCCAGAAACATGGAAGCACAGAACAGAGCACGGAATCTTGGAGGGAAGGCTAGGGAGGGTGGGTGGGTGGAAGATGATCAACCAAAGAACTTGTATGCATATATGCATAACACATGGACACAGACAATAGGGTAGTGAAGGCGTGGGGTAGGGGCTGGCTGGAAGGAGTCAGTGGGGCAAAAGGTGGACATGTAATACTTTCAGCAATGAAGATAAGAAAAAGGAACCTAGTGACTCCTACATCTTTATGGGCTTCATAATCACATTTCTAAACTTACTGAAGAATATGTTAATATCGCTTGAAGCAAAGAATCATTGATCAGTTCAACAGTTCTTTCACTTTTACTTCATTTTTGTTTTATAAATTAAAGTATAAAATTATAGCATTTTATCATATCCTTTTTTTATGGAAGTATTTGTCTAACATATCTATGTATGTATACACATAAGTATATGCGGGGAATGTCATTAATGATTATTGTGGGAGAGGTTGGCTTTTTTAACTTTATTCTTTTGTCAGAGTTATTGTGTTCCTGAAAGGAAAGAAATGTTAACCCAAATATTTTATTAATTGGTTTTGACAGTCAAAATGTGTGGCTCTCAGTATTGGTTAAAACAATTATCTGACTGAATTCATATAATCGAACACTACTTGAGTGCTTAATATGTGGCATGCACCATTTTCTATATTTTACATTTTTAATTCATTTTTTCCTTACAGCAATGCATTGAAGTAAATACCCCCCCCCCCATTCTTCAGATAATAAATGGAGACAAAGAGAAGTTCAGCATAACTATTGACACAAAGCTACTAGTGCAAACAGTAAAGTCAAGATTTGGGCCCAAACAGTCTTGTTGCAGAATTCAAACTCATAACCACTATACCATATTGTACTATACATCTTAGAAATATTTACTTCCATCGGAAAAAGAAGTTACTTTATAGTATTTTGTAAAATACTAATATTACTCTAATCTAGCTCAGTGGATTCATAGCTTACATGATATAACTAGTTTCTAATGCTATCATAAATTAAAATGTGAATCTAATTGGAGGTATTTTAGGAAGTGAATACCATATATGATGCTTAATGCATTGTCCAGCTGATTACTTGACTTGATTCTAAGTATAAATACATCTGACCTTGAAAACCAACGGTTGAAATTTAGACTATTAGTGAGTGATATAGCACAAGATCATGTTTACTAAGTCAGCCTCACACTCTCTGTGATTCTGGCTGAAAAAAGGTACAATTATTGTATGGGTTTTCCTTCTCCAAGAAACTTATATACTTTTTTCTTTGTATTATTTCCATAGTACCTTTTCGCACACCAAAAAAAATTGTTGTTGTGTATGTGTGTTTCTTAAAAAAATTGTTTTCATTATGTTTTCCGTAGTCACTCAGTAGGTCAGCTTCCAAAAAAAAACAAGTAAAATTGGAATCCATTGTCTCTTCATTTAAGTACAGATTTTAAACTTTCTTATTCTTTTAAAGAAGAGGCATAAGCTTGCAGGTGCAAAACTAATATTTGATATGGGCAAAATAAATGTCTTTATTCTTAGTTATTTTTTTTCACCCATTATTTCGGTGAATGAGTTTTTGAATTCTAGAATTACAAACCAGTAAACAGATTGCACACAAGCTTTATTTTACCTTGTGGAAAACATAACAATAATTACATGTAATATAGTATGTAAGTGCTAATTTGAGACTTTGCTTTAAGTATATATATTTAAAATATGAGCACAGCCTTTTGTTACAACAGCAGTTGATTTTGGTTAGTATAAAAATTGGAATATTTTCTTTAAATTCCAGTTAATTGCTAAAAATTTAAACTACACATTTAGTATTATATTTACTCCTTTTCTCTTTTAGATTTATATTTGTTATGACTTTATGCTTAAAGTAATTTTAAGACATCAAGTTTTAATACATTAGAAAATTCTAGTATTGCTAATATCATAATTTAAGAAAACTGTCTCTCTCTCTTTTTTTTTTTTTGCCACACATGCTCAATAATGCGTCATTCTGTTTTAAGGGACTTCCTGCACCGTTACTTGATGATAATTGTAAAAGAGAACTTGGTGAAGATGTACATAATCATGAAACACCGGAATTTAACAGTAAGATGAAAATAGCTTGGCGTTATCAGCTGTTACCTAAGATGGAGGCAAGTCAGCATACAAACTATGCATTTCTAAAATTTGCAAATAAATTTGTTTTCATTTTATGGAATCTCTTGTATAGCTGTTAAAGTGTAATACAATGTATACTTGTTTATTTAAATAACTAGATATATTTCATTTATAGCATATTTGATCAGGATGATGTATTTCTTAATAATAAAATTATAGAAATTTGGGTTTCTTTTTAAGCTAAAATAGATTATTTCATTTCTTCCATAGTCTCCATATGGAATCTTTTATTCTAGGGTTGCAAACCAGAGTAAGTGAACTAGCAAAGCCATTTATTAGATTTAAAAAAAAAATTTATTGAATTTATTGGGTTGACATTGGTTAATAAAATCATATTGGTTTCAGATGTATAATTCTGTAATTCATTATCTGTATATTTGTGTTCACCACCCTAAGTCAAATCTTTGATTACAATTTATCATTTACTAGTATCTACCCTTTACACTCTTTCACCTCCCTATCAGTCTTTCCCCTCTGCTAATCATCATACAGTTGCTTGTGTCTGTGAGGTTAGTTTTTGTGTATGTGGTGTTTTTGTTTGTTTTTGCTTAATCCTTTCACCGTTTTTACACAGCAAAGTATGAGTACTAGTTTCCCCCACCCATTAATTTAGTGTCTTACCAAATATTTTACATTATTGACAATCTAATAAGTAGTTTTTTCTCTTCCTCCTTCAGAATGGTGTGCGTGCACTCTTTTGATTATCTGTGAGTAAACATCTCAGAGATTACATATTAGCACATAAACCCAGTGCTCAGTTTTCACCATCTATAATTTGAGTGTTCTAAAAAGTGTGCTCTTGTCCTACCTAGTCTTTTTGGCTCAGTGGATAGACCATCAGCCTGCAGACTGAAGGGTTCTTGATTCGGTCCCGAGTTTGATTCCAGTCAAGGACACACGCCTGGGTTGTGGGCTCGGTCTGATGTGCAGGAGGCAACCAATCTGATTCGCTCTCATTATTGATGTTTCTATCTCTCCTTTCCTCTTTGAAATTAATAATTTTATACATAAATATATATACATATATATATATTTTTTTTAAATGTGCTCTTCATACAGTGGTCTTTACCAGAGACTTATTCTCTCATTTTCTTCTAGTCTCCCCAAATATCATTTGATCAGGAATGCCTTTCTTTGTCATTACATGTAAAATAAAAGTGCTCTCTCTCTCTCTCTCTCTCTCTCTCTCTCTCTCTTTCTCTCTTTCTCTCTCTCTCTTTCTCTCTCTCTCTCTCTCATCTTCTTTAACTGCTAAATTTTTCTTCAGGGCAGCTTCTATAATAATAAAAACATAATATGCTAATTAGACCAAACAGCCAAACAATCTTCAGGTTGTCATTCCAGACATCCTTGTGAATGAAGCCACGGTGGTGGAGGCTGAGACAAAAGCAGTTAGGGGCGATCAGGCAGGCAGGCAGAGTGGTTAGGGATGATCAGGCAAGTAAGCAAGTGAGTAGTTAGGGGCAATCAGGCAGGCAGTAGAGTGGGGATGATGAGGAAGGCAGGTGAGTCATTAGGGGTAATCAGGCATGCAGGTGAGTTGTTAGGGGCAATCAGGCAGGCAGGTGAATGGTTAGGGGCAATGAGGTAGGCAAGCAAATTGCAAGAGGTTGCAGGCCAGGCTGAGGGCTACACCCCCTTCCCCCCCACACACCCCCGCACAAAGTTCATGCACTGGGCCTCTATAATAAATACAACCTCTATCACCGCTACCAGAATGTGAGCGACTTTTGATTATTTTGTTTTACTGGCATACAGTGGGTATTCAGTAGTTACTGGTTGAATACATGAGTGAATGAGTTATATAGTATGTAAATTAAATTAGAAATTCCATTAAGTTGCATTACTTAATACAAATAAAACAACAGTTTATTTTGAATTTACAGTCAATGGCGAAACAAGTTTATATTTACAACTTAAGTTCTGTCAAGTTTAGAAAATAGAAATCATCTGGCTTCTTTGCATTTCTTTGAAATGTTATCAGCATGTATATTTGCTTGTTGAAGAAATTTTGTGATTTGCCATGACTGATGTTAGTGATCCATCTTCTTTCTTTCTTTCAATCTCTCTATCTATCCATCATAAACCCTAATATGCAAAGTGTTTCCTTGGGAGTTCAGCCAACCAGAAGTTTGATTGCTCGCTATGATGTGTGCTGACCACTAGGAGGTAGAGCGGAATGAAGGTGGCAGATGGGGAAGGGAGGCCCCAGCCTGCATCCAGCAGCTGCTAGAGATCCTACCCATGCACAAATTTTGTGCACTGGGCCTCTGGTCTACTATGTAAGTCCAGGCCTTACCGTGCAATTTTCAGTTTAAAAACAATAACAACAAAATCCAGGGTTTTCTGGATTTTGGTTGAGCAAAATATAGTTTAACACTATTATGAATAAAAGATTAAACAAGTAGTCCAAAACTAGCTATGTCAATTATCAGATATGCTTTTTAATATAAGTTGTCGTGAAGTCTTAAAGGTGTAGTCAATATTTCCAGTTAGGGAATGCTAAGAAGGAAAAGAATATGCACAACTAAGTAACAATAGTTCAGTAAAGCATTAAGCAAGCACTTTCATGTAGAGGGTTGAGTAGTTTTAAAAAGTCCTGCTTTTACCCTAGCTTGTTTGGCTCAGTGAATAGAGCATTGGTCTATGGGCTGAAGGGACCCAGATTCTGGTCATGGACATGTCATAGTGAGCAGGCTAAATCCTTAGCTGGCAGGGGTCCCGTGTGGGAGGCAACCAGTCTCTCTCCACCTCTTCTCCCTTCCTTCCCTTCTCTCCCTAAAATAAATAGAAAAAATATCCTTGGGTGAGGATTAACACAAAAATAAATAAAAATAAAAATAAAACTCTTCCCTTGTCCTTTGATTTTAATTGTCTCCTAAATGCCTATGTCCTCTTTACTGTCCAATCATCAAGTCCTGTTCTCTCCTCACTCCAAGAATTGCTTGCCTACAGCCTATTCTGAAACTTAATTTCTTCAGTATTGTAGAACTCTATTGCAAAGGCCTATAAATGGCTCCAGCAATTTATGACAGTGTATTGGAGGTTTATTATTGTTTAATCTTCATTACACTTTGGTTTTCTATCTTAGTGATTCAGCCACAGTAGTCCTGTGATAGATAGATGCATGTTGTGGATGACACACAGACACTTTTTTCAATAATGTAATGTAATTTACAAAAGATAGTGATCACTAATGGATCATGACACAATAATAATATTGACATAATGCTTTACAACTTACAGAATATTCATTGCCAGTATTGCATTAGATTCTTATAACAGCCCAGTGAAATAGTTATTAGCTCTAATTCTGGTGCTTGAATGGAGGCTCAAAATGGTTTAGTGACCATTTGAATTCTTGCATTCTGTTATACCATTACAAGAAAGAAGAAATGGTAACATTCTTAAGAAAATGCCTTATTTAGATTGCTTATTTGTGGTGCAGCTGTCTCTGAAATTTTCGTTTCTGACATACTGGAGATGGGAAATTGCTCCTCCTGTCTGCCCCCCACACCCCCATCAGAGTTTCTTTTCCTTTAGAACAGTAAATTGTTATTTAATCATTACAGTTTACTCTCTTCCACAGTTAACAAGTTAATGGGTAGTTTATGATTGTGCAATAGTTTTCGTAATGTAAACTAAAGCAAGATGTTCTGATTAAATTGAATAAACCGACTAGTTACTGATGATAGTTTGACTTTTTAAAATGTATCTTTTTTGTGTATAGTTGAGAGTTTTTCATGGGATATTACTCTTAGTATTACTATTAGATTTAAAGCATTTAGCTATCTTTTTTAGAGGAAATATTCCAAGTCTTTGTTTTATAATTCTAGGCCTCAAAGGAGTTCACAGCATTTCAAAAATTTGATTATATGTTAATGCTAGGTCTCTTGGGTAGAAAAAACTTACAAAATTGTTTTTTTCTTGAAGGATATATTTATTTTTCACTTTCATTTTTTTTACTGAAGGATTAAAGTTTTCATCAGTAATAAAAATTTTAGTCTCTTCCTTGTGAATATTTTTGTTTCTATGTCTAATCTTAATGTCTAAAAAATAGTAACAATTGTAATAAAAGCTTCTAAATTTTACATTTTCATGAATTATATATGTTCTATATGTAAACTGTCACAGCATGAAATCAATTTTCTGCCTTGATTCAATCCAAATCTGAGATCTCTATCACATTAATATTATAATTAGGAACATTAATAGAGACCGGCAACTTAAAAAGCATATTTTGCTTCTTGACAATTTAGCATATTTCT
>PVJN01026045.1:0-29427 GCA_004026805.1 Lasiurus borealis
AAAAAAAAAAAAAGAAAAAATCCTCCAGCCCTCTCTATGTGTTGTAGTAAATGTGAACAAATCAGAGGCCTTCGGCTAAATGGATTGACTGAAGGCAGCGGCCGTCTGGTGCTTTGTAACTAAGAGTGCATCGACTGTGCAAGTGGCAACAAGGGAGGGAAGCCCAGGCCTGGGTGAACCCTGGTGCTCCCACAGTTCCCAGGATAAGGAGACTTTAAAGGGAATTTCTGTCCCCCAAATGAAAAAGGTTCCTGTGTGTTACAGCACGTGGTTGTGACTTTTTAAGAAGTTAGAATAATAGGGACCATCCATGAAAGCACATTTTGGGAACTGAGAAAGCAATGAGAAAAAGCCCAAGATAGCTAAGACAGGTTGGATCATGGGGTATGCCACACTTCCGTTTTGCTTTTTGCTTTTAAATTTTATTTTTAAAATTATTATTATATTTTTCTAAAATATGTTTTTATTTATTTCAGAAAGGAAGGGAGAGGGAGAGAGAGAAACATCCACGATGAGAAAGAATCATTGATCAGCTGCCTCCTGCATACCCCCGACTGGGGATCAACCCTGTAACCCAGGCATATGCCCTGACCTGAAATTGAATCTTGACCTCCTAGTTCATGGGTCAACACTCAGCCACTGAGCCACACTGGCCAGGCTTTAATTTTAAAGAATTAATTTTAAAGAATTAAAGTTCTTAGCTATCTTTGGCTTTTTCTCATCGCTTCCTCAGTTTTCTTCTCAGAATGCTGTCCGGCTCTCAAATGTCCAGCTAGGAAGATTCTGAATGCTGCTTTCCTGTGCGACCTGTCAGCCCAGCACAGTCATTTCTCACTCACCTGGTTTCTTCATTTGCCATCACTGATGTTCTCCTGGTCTGTCTCCTCCTTTTAATCCCATAATTCATGCGATAGAGAAATTGGGTCAAAGCTCAATTCTGATTTTGTTCAAATGATTTATCTAGGAGCAACTTTAGTCATTAGACTGACATCTAAATTTGGTTCTTCTGTTTTAAGAAGTAAGTAACCAATGGAAAGTAGCCCTAATTATGGTGTGGGAAGCAGAGATTTCTGAGGTGGATTTTGTCACAAAACAAATCCTTAATTTCACTTGGAAAAGCCAACCCAACGACTCAAAAAGACTATCACATAATTGGGGGTACTTTGTGGGATTACATCATTATCCAGGTTGCAAAAACCAAAGGTGAACTGCTAAGAATGTGTGAACATTGACCTTCATTATAAAAGATGTTATTTTTATTAATGATTATCATGGTAACTTCTCTAATGAATTAAGATTCTGTTTGAAATAAAGCATTGGCTAACTAGTATAGAAGCATATAAAATGATAGCATGTCATCATCTATTAGCTTATTTAATATAGTTTTTGTAGTTTAGTTAGATGTTTATAGTCATAGATAAAAGAGATGATACTTACCGATTGTGTTATAAACGGAAGCTTCTCTTGGAGTCACTTCCTGCCTCTTATGAGCATGTACTTTAAACCAGACCTGTTTTCCTTGTGGTCACTGACATCTATCTCAAAGTCATCCTAGGAGGAGAGATACACCTCAATCACTTCAAACAGTCAAGAGGTTAGTGAGTAGAAAAAGTCCCTCTCAGTGGATATTTCCAAAGATGAAAGAGGAGAAGTAGATACTATAAATATTAATTTATTCAGTAGTTCAAATGTGCTGAGAATCCAGCATGCATTAGGTGAAGCAGAAATAAACAATGGCAAATATAACTAAGAGAAAGAATACATGCCATACAATAGCCTACTTCCCTCCTGGAGGGGGCCTTCCATAGTATGCTGCCTTGTAACTGCAGCCTCTCCCACTCAATCATTATTAGTTTCTTAAAAGTTTAAACATTTGAATACGTAACATAGTTAAGTGGTTCCAAAATGTGAAAAGGAGGTGAACTGGGTTTCCGTTTGCCTCTCACTTTTCCTTTCTACCCCTTTCTCCTTTGAAGTGGGCCGGTGGGTGCTGCATCAATCAGCCATCTTGCCTACAAGCCTCAGGTTGGCTTGGCTGAAGAGTAGAATCAGCAGGAGACCAGGAGGAGGGAGAACTGTGCCCTATATGCACACGTGTCCTCAGATGTGGCTCTGGCAGATTCCCAAGGACGACTGGGGCTCTGGACACAATTCTGTCTTGGGCCCTTCCACACAGCTGTTCTGTCACCCATTTCAGGTAGCTCTGCTCCCCTCCTTGACCACTGAGGTCTGCAGATGGGCACGGCAGATACCTCATAGCTTCTTTATACCCTGCCCACATCTTTATACCTCACCCTGTCCCTTTATGAAACATTCCATGAATTACCCAGCCTGAGCATGCCCGCCCTCTATTTCCAGCCCTATTAATATGGAAAATGGAAAGTGCCATTAGCGGTTGCATTAGTTTCCCAGGGCTGTAATAACAAAGTTCTGGAAGCTGGGTGGCTCAAACAACAGAAATTTATTGTCTCACAGTTTCGGAGGGTAGAAGTCTCAAATGAAGGTGTAGTCAGGGTTGGTTCCTTCTGAGGGTTGTGAGGGAGGATTGTTCCGTGCCTCTCATTTAGCTTCAGTGGTTTGCCTCACCCCTCCCATCTCTGCCTTCGTATCTTCTCTGTGTGCATGACTGTCTCCCAATTTCATTTTATAAAGACAGCAGTCACCTTGGTGTGGGGGCCCAGCCTACTTCAGCACAACTACATCTTAACGAAAAACAGTGCCTAATAAGATCACATCCTCAGAAACTGGGGATTAGCACTTCAACATATAGGATTTTGGAGGACACAATTCAACCCATAACAGCAGTCAAATGTTTAAGTATAAAAAAAGCCTCTCCTGACTTCCATCTATTGTCAACTTTCTCCTCCACCTTCTTCGAGAATGAATTGTGTACATTTGCTGTCTCTTTATATTTCTTCCACCACCTTCCTCCCACCCCCAACCTGGCAGCAGCAATTCTGATTGGTCAAGGTCAAATTTTCATTGTCAAATCCAATGGGCTCTTATTGGTTCTTATTACATTTGACAAACTTGACACCAGCGGCTACTTCCTCCTACTAGAAACTCTGTCCTTAGTTTTTGATACACTCTCTGAGGTTTCCTCCTGCTCAATTTCCTCAGCAAGTACCTCTCCTACAGACCATTCTCTCTTGTCTTGCCCTCTCCTTTCTTACTCTGTATCCTCTCTGCTCTATTCCACCCATTGTGCTCATTCCAGTTTCCATCCATATGAAGACGTCTCCCCACAACGGGATCTCTAGCACAGGTCTCCACATAGAGCTCCAGATCTCTATATGCAACTGCCTTCTAGATAGCTATTCTGGATTGTTCCACAGATCTCTGCAGTTCAACAAGGCTAAACTCATCTCCAAAACTAAAATCACAATAGTCTACACCAAAGCTGCTACTCATCCATTTTATTTATTTAATAAACACATATAATATTTATTATGTGTCAGTCACTATTCTGAGTTAGGTCACTATTAATTGTTATGTAATCTGCATAACAATTAGATGATATAAACACTCTGGTTATCTTCCTTATAGATAAAAAAATGAGGCACAGAGAGGTTAAGAAACTTTCTTACAGGAGTAAGTGGTAAAGCAGAGATTTAAACCCAAGTAGCCTTACTCGGGAGTTTGTGTTTTTAACCATTATTATATGCTGCCCCAGTGAAAGGAACCACTATCCACTCCATTTGTTGAGGGCCCGAAAGGTGAGCGCCATCTTGATTCTTCTCTCTTTCTCTCACCCACTTCACTCCTCATCCCACACTTACCAGATTTTGCCTATTATAGCTTCTAAATAAATCTATTTGCCTTCTTGTCTCTATCTCCAATGACACTGTTCATTCCTTCAGCAACTAGAGATATGATTATGTCATTTACTTGCTTAAAACCTTTCAGCAATTCCCTACGGTTCTCATAATAGAGTACAAACTCTTAGAATGATTTGCAAGGCTCTCCTTGATCTATATTCTGTTTTCCTGACCCTCGGCCCTTCTTCACATTTCCCATCACAGCTCTCCTGAACTATGTTCAATTTCTCAGACATACCCTGAGTCTGCTGTCTATGCGGCTTGCCCACAAGTATTATTCAATTTCTCTCCTCCCAAGATCTTTGGGCTAACTCCAGCTGAAGTCTCAGAAAATACCATTTCCTCTACAAAGCCTTTTCTGGCTCCCTAAGCCTAGATTCTTCCCCCATCCATGTGCTCCCTCCCGATCCACTGACACTCCTAACAGGACAGTCATTACGCTATATTAGAATTGTGGGCTTAATTGTCTGTAATTTCCACCAGACTGTAAACTCCATAGATCAAAGGACTGCATTTTTTCTTATTACCATCTTATCTCAAGTGAGTAGACCAGTATCTGGGACAGAGTAGATATTCAGTAATATTTATTGAAAGAATAGAGCTAATGAACTAATTTCAGTGAGAAATCACTGTCTTGGGATCTGAAGTACTCTGAGTCCATATGACCTACCTTTCTCTATAGGTAGGCCAACAGGACAAAATAAGATGGTGTTGGGTGACAGAATCAGAATTAAAGGACAGTGTTGAATGGCCACTGGCTAGGACAGCATCACATAACTATCTCAGATAGCAAAGGTCGTACCAGTGGAGTCGGTTTTATCAATCTGCTGGCCAAGGCTCCCTCTCCCCTGAACATTGCTAGGAGAAGGTCAGACATCATGTCCCCCCTCTCAGCATCATGAGACTGATAAGCTCTTTCCTTAAATACCTACTCTAGTACAGTCAGATTTTGGAGATCTGAGAGCTATTCTGTTTTAGGTGACTACATAGACTCTAGATATGGTTTAGCTCTCCCAGAACAATCTTTTTATTTCTTGGGATCGCTCCTCTAAAATCCACTACGAAGTGACTAACTATCCCAAAAGGCTACTGCATGCAGTTCAGAGGTACAATGGATCACTTTCCTTTGGATCATCAAGAAAAGATTTTATGGAGATGGTTGCATTTGATCTTGCCTTTGATTCTGACAGGGAACATGGGTTGTATTTTAGGATATTAGGGAGAAATGAAAATTTCCAACTAGAGCCAGAAGAGTAGGAGAGGCAGTGTCTAGAATTTATCCAGGGGTAAAGTGAGCCTCGGAATGTTTTCTGAGCTGGGGAGTGACAGCTAAAGGACTGCTTCAGACAGATTAGCCTGGTCCCTGTGTATAGGAGACAGGGCAGGCAGAGGTAGGAAGAAGAAAAGGCCCAGGCAGTTAGACAGAAATCAGGAGATAACTATTTTCAACTAAAAATAGTTGAACATGGCAATAGGTATGAAATCTGTTTCTCTCTAATAGTATAATACTATATCCAATACATACACACACCATATTGAAGTATAGGGAGCAGTGATTTAAAGCAAACAAAAAAATAACATCATTTCTTTGAATATTTACTAAATGCAGACTGGTGGTGGGAGAGATGGAAAATTGTTCTGCCAGGACAGGATTCTGTAGTTCATTTTCTTCCCTCACTAGATGAGTGTACAGATTAGAGCTGGCTCTGAGAACTGCCCACATTCAATGAGTTGGGCTAAAATCGTCAAATACTATTCAAGTTAGTCAGGACATAGACTGGAAACCTTTTTGATCTAAATAATTTCTTGTGGCTAAATTGAATCCACCCTATACCCTGTAGGATTATTTGCCCAACATTTCATTTGTAACCCTCAGGGGCTGTGGAGGTGAGATGAAGTTAGGGCTCATACTGGAGAGGGTAGACTACCTTCACCAAACCCATTTATATTTCAAAGGCTTTCCCCTGTAGCTGCTCTCCAGTGATCAGGCTGTGGAAGGAAGGGAGAGTGAGGTGGTTCCATATGGGTGTTACTATTGTTATGGTGGAAAATACTTTTTGATGAACAGTCATTTCCTTCCACTGCCAGAGGGTGTTGATAATGAGCAAATTGCCTTTTACTCCCTCTGGTGTGGATGTGAAATTGGCTGTTAATAGAGTTGCTAATGCTACTGGGTTAGCATGTGATTGTTCTATTTTAAGCCAATTTAACTTATATTTGGGGAGTAGCCAATCAGACATCTCTCTACGAATATGGGCCCAACTGCAGCATTTAATATCGAGACACCTGCCTCACCCACAGATGTGGCGGGGAGCAGAAAGTGCTGAGCGTGCCGTCATTAGCATGAAATGTTTTGGTACAATGCCTTTTTTTCCTTTGTAGGTACAAGAGTGGTCTCATTAGGCAAATGCTCAATGTTTTCATCATAGGAGAGGACCCATTTTCAAACCCCAATAATATGGAATGCCATCAGCCAATGATGTACTCAGTTTAATCTAGCAATGGGTTAATATTGGCCATTTCATTACTGCCTGTTATGCAGTGAAAGCTTATGAGAAAGTGAAATGTTCAGGAATTAGTTGAAAGGAGCAACAGAGGTGAGAGATTTTATCGAGTTATAAGTTCCATTGGACTAATTAAAGGCACAGATGCATTTGGAGGGAATGGGAACATCTCTGATTTCTAAAGGTGCTTGTCCAGAAGGGGGAGGCTGTATACTAATCATTTCGGGTGCTGTACACCCACAAGGGAAGGGAGCACAGATTTTCTCTCACATTTTTTGTAGTCTTCCCCTTACAACACCTATTGCCACCTGGCACCTTTTGGCTAAATTGAGTGCATGGCTTGGGAAAGTTTCTTGATTAAATAGAATATTCTTGAACAAAGCACTGTTGATTCGTGATTTTCATGTTTTATTGGCTTTTCACGTTTTAAATGTAAAGGTCATTAACTATACCCAGAGAAGGAAACAGGTATGTGGGATGGAAAATGAAACTCAACTGATGTGATACAGAAAGGTGCAGTGTGTGCCATTCTGGTTTGGATTAACTGGGCTTGGCACTGTTATGGTTCCTGCCACCTGACCAGTTTACTGAGCTGAATAAATTGCGGGAGTGGAAAGTGCTGGTGCCTAACAATACCTAACCTTACCCACCCCATTCCTTGCCAAAATATCTCCCCCCAAAATTTAGGTCACGCTTTCTGTTTTACCATTAAGATTGGGTGCCCATGGAAGACCCATCCCTTATGATCATCCACTCATTCAACAGACATTCGCTGAGAGCTGCCTCGTGTCCGGCTGGAACACAGAAGCGACTGGGGCAGAGTCTCTGAATAAGGAGTACAGAGTATTCCAGGGAGACACATACCTAAAAACATAATACATGTTGGTAAGTGGCTAATAAGAGATGACTAAAAGCTTGAGCATTTACAGTAAACCATCAAACAGACTGTCTAATTACAGTGGGAAGGTTAGGAAAAGGTGAGGTAGATAACAGATCAACTGAAGGACTTGTATGCATGCATAGAAGTATAACCAATGGACACAAGACACTGAAGGGTTAGGGCATGCATGACAGTGGGGGGACAATGGGAATACATTTAATACATTAATAAAAATGTATTATAAACACCTGTAATACATTAATAAAAATTAAAAAAAAAAGCTTGAGCATTTAGGCCCAGCTGATGTGGCTCAGTGGTTGAGCATCGACCTATGATCAAGGGGTCACGGTTCAATTCCGGGTCAGGGAACATGCCCAGGTTTCAGGCTTGATCCCCAGTCTGGGGCATGCAGGAGGCAGCCGGTCAATGATTCTTTCTCATCATTGATGTTTCTATCTCTCTTTCCATCTCCCTTTTCTGAAATAAAAAACATATATATATTTAAAAAAGATTGAGCATTTGGAAAATACTTTAGAGTTGACTTTACCCTAAACAAACACACACGGTACTTACAATGTTTCAGGCACTACTCCAAGGATTGTACAGATATTAACTCATTCATTCTCATAACAACTTTTGGAGGCAGATACTGTTATCTTCTTTCTAAAGTAGAGGAAATTAAGGCGCAGAGAGGTTAATAACTTTGCCCAAGCTAGTCTATGGAGAGTCAGGATTTGAACCTATACCATCTGGTTCTAGAGCTCATGCCCTCAGCCACTACCTGCTCCCATCCCTTTAAACCAGTCCATGAAAGATGAGCGGTGTTTGGGCCAATGGAGAAAAGGGGAATGGGTGAGATGATGATGTCAGGGCTCACATTCCAAGCAAAGCTTGTCCAAGGGCATTGTTTTGTGACTGGAGGACCCCCGGTGGTTAGAATAGCAGGATAAGAGGGGCGCAGTTAAGGGTATGAGTGCTGATCTTGAAGGCATGAGTAAATGAAGAAGAGTTGGCAAAGAAAGCTGAGAAGGAGCCCCCAGAAGGAAAACCAGCAGACGGATCTTTCCAAAGGGAGAGACATAATGGCGAGGTCCACAGAGTCAGCTGCGGCGGAAGTTCAAGATGAGGGAGACCAGGCCATTCATTATGTTGGGGATCAGGAGGCCGCTGCTGACCTTAGTGAGCACAGGGAGGATAGAACAGAGAACTGAAATGATCCTACACTAGATGGGGGAGTTTCTGGGAGGAGAGAGTGGTGTGAATGTTTTTCTAGAAGTTTTATAGTAAAGGGAAAAGGGGAGAGACAGAGGAGAGAGTTGAGAAGGAAAAGGGAGGGAATGGAAAGGGGGGAAACGAGCTTGGCTAAGGATCCAGAGAAGGGGGAATGAGGAGTGAGAGAGAGGTAAGCAGAGATAAGTAAGATTCAGGTACCCAACTTCCCTGCAAGCCTCAACCTGAACCATTCTCTGGAGAACAATGCAAAGACCGTTATTCTTTTCTGAAGGCACAGAAAAATAACATAAAAAGGTTCAGTGTAGAGTTAATACCGGGTGTTTTATAAGACATCCTAGGCCGCAAGGACTTGGAGAGAAGACTCGGTGTCTCTAGCGGAGTACCAGGCAAAGGGTAGGTTCAGGACGTGTTTGTTGAATGACGACATGGGTCTTATTGACACGTTTATTATGAATATCACAAAAATAACGACACTAAATTAAAATAATCTGACACTAAATTAAAACACTTGGGAACACAGTTATATAAAAAACGAGTATTTTATGGACTGCAAATCATTTTATGAAATGTTGCAAATGCACGGATACATATATCCATCTTGCCCGAGGCCTTGAAGTAATAGGACCATTATAAGGTTTCTCATTGGGTCATCCAAAAAGTTCCTGCTCTCAAATTCCTGCTACTTTACAGACGGACCCGATATTTTACAAAAGGGAGGAAAAGTACATTGTTTTTGAAGCAGAGGTTAAAGGTGTTAAGAAAATGTAAGACAATTTTATTAGTGTCTTGACTACTAATTTGGATAAATGTTTATTCTCAAAATGTCCCAGCATTATCTTTCTTCTTCCAGAAAGGTCAGGTACAGGCCACTAAAAATACATTTAGTGCATTGAGAATATTTTTTCGATGATTTATTGGGGGTAATGTATAGACTATTTATTTAAATATCTCTCTTATTTCCAGTAATGCCACAACCTCATTAGAAATGACTTGGCTCATTGCTTAAGCAAAATGATTCCGCTATTTAGGACCTCTTTCTTTAAAATAGGCTGTTCTCCCCTCGCCATTTACCAGAACGGGGGTCTATTTTTAGAGAAGTACCAGTGAATGGGGAAGGTCAGAGCCCGGAGCCTCAGGGAATTCCTCCAGAAGTTGTGTCTGTTGTACATCCTGGTTCATTTTTCTCTCTTCCCGATTCTCCGGAGTGAAGGGAATTCTGTTCTTGAGGTGTGAAGACACAGCACTTCTCTGGGGGGACTGGGGAATGCTCCAGAGAGACCCTGTCCTGTCTTCTCTGTGGCAGGCACCCAGCCGGGATAGTAGGAGGCCTGGTTCTAGCAGAGAAAAAACAGCTTATGCTCTTGGGGGACATCTGAGCACTATTTGACATCGTAGCCAATAAAATTTGCCAACTAGTGAGTGTGCAAGACGTAATTGCCTCTCTGCGGCTGAGACATTCAGATGCTTATCATATGGATGTAGATTATGAAGTAGAACGATGCCATGCATATGTGTGATACCTCTGGGGATTGCATTCCCGACGTGGCATCTAAGAATTCCCTTTGTTTCATTCCTTTGACCCTGCCTTAAGGCTCAGAGGTAACCATCACCCTGAATTTTGTGTTTAGCATATGATGAAAAATGCTTTTATCCCATATGTATGCACCCCTGAGCAATATGTTAAGTTTCTTTGCTTTTGAGCTTTATAAAAATTGTATCATACTATCCCTAGTCTTCTGCAACCAGCTATTTTCATTCAGCGTTGTTCCCAAGGTGCAGTGGGCCGCGTGGTGGCATTTAGCTGCCGTTATCCATGTCACTGCTGTGTGACAGCCCACGGTGGGAATATGGCAGAGTTTACTCATCCGTTTTCCCATTGGCTGGGTTGCTGGTGGTTCCTTAGTTAGGACAAAAGGGCTGCTGTGGCATTCTTGGGCATTCTCATGCTGCAATGCAAGGGTTTCTCCAATGTGTGTGCCTGGCACATAGGCTTGCAGGCATTTAACTTTATAAGACAGCGCCAGACTGTTATTCTCAATAATGCTGTTTGAAGTTCTTCTCCACCGTAATGAAAATTATGTCCATACACCCATGACTCAAAAAGAAAAAGACAGGCAGACAGGCAGGCAGGAAAGCAGGAAGAAAGGAAGGAAAGAAGAATACAGAGAGAGGGAGGGAGAGAAGAGAGAGAAAAGAGAATCCACCCCCAATAGTTTAAGGCAAGTATTGAAAATACATAAATTTCCTCAGGTGTTTTGTTCCGTCTAATGATCCAAATTCAACTGTTATAGGATGTTTGTTATTGAATTGAAAGATTAAAAAATTTATTAAATCCAGTTGGTGTGCATATGAGAAAAACTGGCATTTTCATTTACTGGTACTGTTTGTGGAGTGTTAATTGCTTCTTTCTTGAAAGTAACTTAGCAATATAGAACAAAAGTCCTAAAAAACTACCATTGAGTTGGCAATTCCCCTTATAGGATTATGTCCTAAGGGAAGAAAAACAATAAGTATAGAAATATGTTTGTGTAAGGGTGTTAATTGCAGTTTTCCCGGTAGCAATAAGAAAGAAGGAGAAAGAATCTAAATGTCCAAAACTTATTGGTTAAATAACTATGTAGCAATTTAAAATGATGGCACGGGGGTATATGTTAAAGTGAGTAGAAAAAACCCCCATAGTTATATAATATGTATATGAACATCCTATCTATAAGACTATCCAACTTTTATTTTTATTTATTTTTTAATAAAAAAAATTTCTATATTTTCATGGGAAAAATTATATATGCACCTACACTGAAATTTATAAACAGTGGCAGGATTTTGGGTGATCATTATTATTGCTTATTTGTATTTTTTCTATAAGAATAATATTTATTTTGAGTAAAATAAAGAATAACTTGTTGCAGTCTATTTATTAAAAAGAAAGCTTGGAGAGTTTTGATACTACTTACACTTCATTACCTATCTGTGGATTATCCTGAGAAAATGTAACATCATAGGTTGGCACATACCATGAAGACTTTCTCTCCCTTATTCTCTGGTGGATATACACTGATTTTATAAGCAGCCTAAAAAAACACCCCAAAAATACAATGCTACAACCCCCAAATGCATTCTATTGAACAACATGTCTAATGTCTACATCACCTTCCTCCTGGATCACACACACCACCACCAGCTACTCCCCTCCTCACCACGTTTTCCTCTAGGTGGTTTACTATGTCTAATTTCATTTGTCATTACAACATCCCCATGAGGTAGGGAGAGTGTATAGGGGCAGGTATAGTAATTATCGAGGCTGTTTTTTTTCTTTAATTTGGGAAAAGACTCGTCAAATATTTTCATTTTATAATCCCTCGTCTCTTGGAGCCTTTGAAAATAATGGCCAGTAGTTCAGCAAGTTCATTAACGAAATCCCTCTAGGTTGGGGAATGTACATTGTCTGTACCTGCTGATTTACGTATGGTACCATGTTTTCAAGTATTCCCTTACCTGGTTTATTTCAACATCTATATTTAAAGGTCTTCATTACTCCCTAATTATCTATGCTCCCTTCCTTTATTCTTCTTGTTAAAGACCAATTTAAGAGAGCAGCTCGGATCTCTGCCACTCAGAGTCATCATTAATTTCACTCGCCTTCTCATTTATTAGTCTAGCCACTTTACTGCACACGCTTCCTCCTCCCCAGCCTACCTACATTCACTGCCTCTAACCTCTTTGGTGGTAGTAACTCGCTCTGCAGTCTCTGCTGCTCTTCTCTTCTCCTGACAAGCCTTAGAAAGAGTTGGTGCATTCACTTTTTAAAAAATATATTTTATTGATTTTTTTTTTTTACAGAGGAAGGGAGAGGGATAGAGAGTTAGAAACCTCCACGAGAGAGAAACATGGATCAGCTGCCTCCTGCACTCCCCCGCCTGGGGATGTGCCAGCAACCAAGGTACATGCCCTTGGCCAGAATCAAACCTGGGACCCCTCAGTGCACAGGCCGACGCTCCAGTCACTGAACCAAACCAGTTTCGGCCATTCACTTTTATTTATTTATTTGGGGCTCTTTCTCATTCTTTCTGGATTTCCACAGTGGGCTTTTCCCCACCCTTTGTTAAGCAGCTCCTTGCATTTTTTTTTTTTTATCCAAGGCACTCTGGATCTTGGTGGCTTAACTGTGATTTGAAAACTTTGTGCCCTTGCCTGTGGTGCTGTCCGTGTTTCTTAATTCATCTAAATTTGATTTAGGAAAATCCTTGAACTTGAGGGAGTTCCTTAATGTTTTTAACTTCAGAGACCAGGTCATAGCACCAGGGCTGTGGCCTCTCATGGTCAACGGCATCAGACTGTGTAGAGGAGGGAGAGAACCAGCACAGATTTGAGGCCATTGTTCATGCTTGGGAAGGACATAGTCACGATGAGATCCAAGTCCATCCTCAACGAGGAAGCTAAAGTGCCACTGGTGCTCCAGGATGTCAACAAAGAACTTGGTTTTCTGGGCAGAGAACACACCACGGGTGGCAGGCAGCTTGCTGCGTAGGAAGCTGTGATTAATAAAGGCGGCGCAGGAGTCCCTAATGGAATGAGGACAAGTGCTAGACTTGACACTGACCCATTCAGATGCATCAGTCCACAGTGTTCCTTCATTGTCTCGTGTTTGGGTGTCCATGTGTGGACATGGGAATCTGCTGGCCAACATGTGAAGGGGCAGTTTCCTTTCGAGTCTGCGGTAGAGACTCCATAGGGTCCTGCTGCTCAGGTGTCCCTTCAAGAGAGAATCTGCACAAGGTGGGCACGCGGCCTCTAGCTGTGTGTGCGAGGCAGCCCTCCCTCAGTGACCAGGCACAGCGGCGGTAGAAGGGATCGCCCTTTCTGGATGTCTGCACCGGTTTGCCCTGCTGGGCTGCCCAAGCTCTTCGGATGCACTGCAGTTGGAGGCTCTTCCTAGCTCATCTTTCCGTCCCCGTCCTTTTCTCAGGTGGCAGACCTGTTCGGTCTGAAGGCTCTCCCTGACCACGCCTGCTCGATCTCTCCCAGGTGTTAACGCCACTAAATAAATCTCTTGCATTTCTAACTCCATTTCAGCGGCTGCTTCCTGGAGGACCTGAACTAACACCGGGATCCAGCCTTCTTTTAACCTTGCTAACTTCTCCTGCCTCTCTCACCCATCCTCTCAGCCATACTCTCTTTTATGTTACTTGATGGAAAACCCATATGCTAAGTGGTCAGAGAAGGCTTTTCAGGCTAAATAAAAATGGAATTGGGGGTCCTCTCCAGTCTGGGATTAGAGATATCACCACTCCCGCTCATTAATATGGATAATTGATCCCATTACAGTGTGACCAAATTGGACAGTTCCCAGGAAAGAGCTTGTACTTAAACCACAGGATCACTAGGTGACGCTGCTGCCCCACACAACGGCGACAGCCTGAGGGCTGCCTGGCCAGAGCCATTCTGGGCTGGGGGCCCTGCTGTTTCCTGGGCTGGACGGGGCCTACAGGTCTGTCGTCCACTCCAGAATCAGAAAAAAAGTGCTTTCCGGATCCATGAGTCCAGGCTCTAGAAGAGCATGTTAAATCAATCTCTCTCTCTCTCTTCCTCCCTCTTTCTCAGAGGTGTATGTGCATACGTGCAGTTCTCTGGGGCCCTTTGATTGCTTTAAGAACTAACCATGGCTGTTGTAATTTCTCCAAGTGTCCAGGAGTTCACCTCTCACGACTGCAGAAAAACAGAACGACAGAAAGCTCAGCAGACCCCACCGCTGCTCTCACATGTGGGAGAATAATCGACTTGAGTGCTCTAGATAAACAGTCTTTATCTAGAGTTCCTCAAGGCCTTTGTACAACCAGGAGCCGCTCACTTGTGCTAGGAGTTGAGGGAGACGCGTAGTTGAGGGTGTAGGGCTGCTTCCATGCCTGGTGCCTTCTCTGATGGAAACAGACACACACCTCCCTGGCCAGGTTTCTGGCTTCAGCACTGCCATCTTTTCCCAGCGCCTCCCCTACCTTCTGACACACACAATCAGCAACCTATAAACATAGCACCTGTCCTGCAAACCCTCGCCGACAAAGCTGCTGAGTGGCACTAAAAATTTAACCCTGCATTTCGTCAATTATCTCAAAACAGCACAATACTCCTTGCTTGAAGCTGTGGGCTGGCACATTGGTTACACTGAGTTTGAGGAAGTTATTTTCTTACACCTGGGATGGCTGGTTGCATAGAAAACACTTTCATATTTACAGGACTGAATTTATTCATGCTTCCGTCGGGGGATTTCCGGAACTACAACCATCAATCCACCCTTTCCATTTCTTTAATACTGCCCAATATTTTTTTTGGTCAAATTTTACACCAATAATGCTTAGGAAATTCATTGGAGACCTCTGGCTCAGCACCTTCTCTACAACAGGAGGATGTCAGTGGGTGAATTTGGAAAGATAGCCCTAATATTGCTCATACGCTCCATCCACAACCCAAGCACAGTTCTATTCCAATTTGCCTGATTTATAATAATTCAGATTCCCAGGCCCCTCCCTGGGTGATTCTGACTCAGGAGGTCTTGGGAAGGTGTATTTTAAACAAGTATTCCGGTGACTCATATGCTCAGAAGGGTCAGAAAACGCTACCCCAACTCAACAAAGTGGCATCTAGCTATGCACCAATCTAATTCCAATCAGACACAGAAGTCACAGTGAAAAACTAAAAACTAAAAACGATTTTACCAGCGAGAGGAAGGACCATCTGAGAGTCATGGGATGCCCTCACCAGGTAATTGGGCACAGGGCTCAGTGCAGCCACCTGGAAGCTGCTGCCGGAAGAAGGCACTGGGAATCTTTTATTAGCATACTTAATGTGCTTGTCTAAGGGGAAAAAGTAGACAAAGCCGGGAGCCCTTGTTAGCAACCCCTCCCTGTACAGGGTACGGCTGAAAAACCAATGTTTTCTTTCTCAGGAGAAGGCTTCGTTTAACCCTCCGCTCTCTTTCTCTGGGGAGAAGCCGGTGGGGCTTTTCCAAGCTTAAACAGCAGTCTTTTTGAAAGGACTGGGGCAGGGGGTAGAGGGGGTGATCTCTGGGGCTGCATGAGCCGTGCCTAGGAGGTGTGCCCAGAAAATCCCAGAGATGTCTGTGGTGGAACTCAGTTACGGATTCTGGGAGAGAGCAGTCGGCCATGCGCTGTCTTAGGTCGCCCTCCTCCTCTGCTGAAGTGAGCTTGAGAATCCCTGGGGACCCCAGATTACTGACCCAACCAGTGAGGAATCCTCCCCGCCTCCCCTCACCCCTCTCCACCTCATGGCTGAGGGGTGAGTGCAGCTCTTTCTCAGTTGAGGGTTGACTCCCAAAAAAGCGGTGCAGGATCTTAGTGGGAGGCTGAAATGGGAACCGTGTGCCTCGGAGAGCCAAGTGGCAGGTTTTTCGCCACTCCTGTCACTTTGCACTCAGACTGACATTGCACCTGCACACAAAGCACGGCCTGTGAGATTCCCACCTGCCCCTCCCCGACAAACTTGGCTGCCCCACAGGGAATTTCCTGTTTGGTAGCAAGAGCTAAGTAAAAACGCAATAAATCTCTTCTCACATATGAGAGAGAGAGATATAGATGGTGGATATGCAGATAAATCGTCCTGCATTGGGGTGTCTTTTTGTTTTCTATCCCTGAAAGTGTCTGGGGTGGCTTTGTGTGTGTGTGTGCGCGCGTGTGCCTTTTTCATAAATAAATATTTTAACTGGAAATTTCCAAGCGTATGACAGGCCCAGAATGTGAACTTGAATGTACTGTAATAGAAATCATCAGTTGCCATGGCGACGTGTTCCAAGAGCAGATTGCACCAAGTCACATGGGCAGAGAGTGCTCAGTAATACTAACACATCAGAGAGCGAGGCCACTTAACCTCAATAGCTTCCAGCTATTGTGCAGAATGCAATTGAATTTATTCCTAATTTCTGCCAGTGCTAAGGAACAAAATTTCCCTGCGGATTTTAATCTTACTCAGGCAACCCCCGGCCGGTGCTCAGACACTGTTCAGCACCCAATATTCAGCCCGGTTACCGGCCCACTCTACAGCTCTATTTTCTTATTCTTATTTATAATAATAGCTTCCCTCTCCCTGCTGGATCCTGCTTGTTCCCTGGCTCTGGGAGGACACCCCTCCTTCTTTACGAATGGCTGCACGGTTTCTCTGACTCCATTCCACTCCAACAAGGAATGCAGCTTTCATAATAATTCTGTTACAAAAAAAAAAAAGACACAGTTCCACCCTCAGCAAGAGTCTCCCCCACCCCCAAATCTGTTCTGAAATATAATTCCCACCGGCTTTGAGCTGTACCTTCGAATACTACAATTAACGGCTCTATCACAAGAAAGCAAACCCGCGGATCAGTGAATAATGGAATCAGAGGATGTATTTGCAGTCCCTGTCACAGTCACCTCCCCCAGCCCGGAGAACAACACATATTAGCAGGAGGCACAGCCGCCGATCACAGAACACTCATTTTGAGGGCTTATCCGCTCTTATGAAAGCTGATAAATCAGAGTCCCTCATATGGACAGTCTCAAGTTAGCAGCGCCATCGATCTCCCCTGCCCCTTTAAAGTTATTTGTCTTATTCACTTCCAAAGATGGTATCAGAGGTGCCCAAAGAGCCTTTGTTTTCTGCGCTCTTGCTCTTCCCAGGGTGAGTTGCTGTGTTGTTGCAGGAACCAAGAGGCATGCTTCCGGCCCGGCCCTTTGTTTCTAACCCAAGGTCACCTCTCCCCGTTGGTTCAGGTGTTGTCCGCCGTCTGCCGGTGCAGGAGGCAGCGTCTTCCCTTGCTGACAGTTTCTTTTCGTGGCTCTAGCTCTCCGATGACCTCGCCCCTCTATGAATGTCACTTTAAAAAAAGATGCGAAACCTGTTCTAATAACTAAATGAAGATGAGGCAGAGTCCAGCCCTCAGAGGGTCTACGGTGAAGGTCAAGCAAAAGGAGACGTAAAAACATAGGGAAATTATTGAAAAGGTCTTTTGAGAAAAAGAAAAAAGGCAGTTTCCACGGTGGCTTTCTTTAGTGGGCAGGCTCTTCCTATGAGGGGGGGAAATGTAGTCACAAATCACTTACTCAGCTCGTGCTAAGCCACTGTTCTAATGCCATTGTGTTGGAACAAGAAATGTGGAGAGAAGCAGAGAAGAGAGGGAATGGCAGCGTGAAATTAGGATGGGCTGCTGGGGGTCGGTGCTGATGCTGCAGAGAGAGCTTGGTCACTATGGAAATATTCGTGGAGCTTGAGAGAGAGAAGCAGCCAGAGGAGCAATGAAGAGAAGCATTGCAATGAATTCTGTATGACAGTGTGACATTTGGATCTGGAGAGAGAAAACCACGTGCCACGGTGTTGGTAGCACACAAGGCTCTGTAGCTGCCTTGCTGGGACAGAACCTCTGGAAGGCCTTTGCCCATCAGCCTCACCCCACACCTGCCAGTCTCACAGGGCAGGAAAACAGGGCGTCCTCAGGTAGAGCCAGGGACTTTACACCAGCTCAAGTGCCCTTGTTCCTCCTGCCTCCTTCCCCCAAGCCTCTACCCCTATACCCACCCCCAACCCCCGCTCTAGGAAGGGGAAATGCTGCACTCGTAATTGGCAAATTGTCCAGCTATTCACAAAAGTGAACATGTTTTCTAATCAAAGTTGGTTTGATTTATCCTGGAGCATCATTTCCAAACCTATCGGTTTGTTGTTTGTTTTTGTTAATGCTCACCAGATGACATTTTCCCCACTGATTTTTAGAGAGAATGGAAGGGAGGAGTACAGGCAGAGAGAAACATCAATGTGAGAGAGACACATTGATTAGTTGCTCCTGCACATGCCCCGACCAGGGCCAGGGATTGAGCCTGCAACAGAGGTATGTGCCTTTGACCAGAATCGAACCCTTGACCCTTCAGTTCATGGGCTAATACTCTAACCCCTGAGCAACTAGCTTCAGTCATGTGCTGCTTAACGATAGAGACAGGTTCTGAGAAAAGTGTCATTAAGGAACTGTGTCATTATGTGAACATCACAGAATGCACGAACACAAACCTACAAGGTATAGTCTGTTACAGTGAATGTATGTGCTACTTTTATATAACTGGCAGAGCAGCAGGTTTGTTTACACCAGCATCACCACAAACATGTGATAATGTGTTGCACTATGACAAGGTGCAGCTACAACAACACTGTGATAGAAATTTTTCAGTTCCATTATAATCTTACTAGAGGCCTGGTGCATGAAAATTCATGCACTAGAGTGGGGAGGTCCCTCAGCCTGGCCTGCCCCCTCTCACAGTCTGGGAGCCCTCACGGGTGGGAGGTGACTCAGCGATCAGGGGAAGGCAATGCCCCATCACACCTCTGCTGCTGCCACTGCTGGCAGTGCAAGCCTTGGCCTTCCCTAGTTACCTGAGCCTTGGATGGCCCTGGGTGGCTGGACAGCCGCCATCCAAAGCTTGCTTGCACCTCGGGCCCACTCTGGGCAGCTAGGCAGCTGACATCCAAGACTTGCCTGCATCTTGGGCTGGCCCTGAGTGGTTGGGGGTCTGAAGGGTCTGGGGGAGAGGCAGGCGTGTGAAGTGGCAGATCTGCCTGGGAGCGGGCCTGGCCGTGCCATATGCTGGCTGCCCCCAGATGAGCTGAGGGGACAGGGCGTTGCCATCTTTGAGGGTTTGGCAGCAATTAGCATATTCCCTCCTTATTGGCTGTGGGTGCCACCATGTTTGTGAGGGCATGATGGTCAAATTAGCATATTCCCTCTTCATTAGATAGGATTGGGACCATTGTTATACAGACAAGACTTTCCTTGACCAAAACATCATTACACAGTGTATAACTATACTTGATGACCCACTTGGTAGGCCCTTTAGGCAATTAGAGCCATGGAATGTTCTAGGAGGATGTTTAACCTATATCTGAGCAATGTCTCTTTAGGAAGAGGCCCAAATAGAGGCATGGGCCAGGGACCACTAAGCCTCATGGCTCCCCCCTGAAGAAAGATGCCGAGAGAATGTCAGAGAAAAAGCCTGAGCATTTTATCGCAGATGAATTTCATTAGAGGGAAGGGCAATTTGGGCTATTATGCTAATATCTGCAATAGCAATTTTACTATGTTCGTTATTCTATAGTCAAGAAATAATATCATTATAGTTCTTATAGCCTTTCAAAGTGCTTTCATAACGATGACCTTATCTGAACTGCACAGAAGCCATATGATGTAGACGGGGTGCATTTTACAGATGAGAAAATGAAGACCTAGAAACAGTGGGGATAGGACAACATGGCACCGAGTAAGGACAACATTTAGATGTGAGGACACCTGTGCTCTCCCCTCACCTGTGGTACATTGGACAGGCTGAGGGCCTGGGCACCTGCCCTTCCAAAAGGAAATGGCCCAAAGAGGCTCCTGCCCGCAAGTTTGCTATAATCCTATGTTTGGAAAGAACCAGCCAGCCTCTGGGTGGAATGGGTGGGATTGGATGCCTGACCAACTGACAGTCATCTCTGCCTCTGAACCAATTTGGTGTGGATTCTGCTCACTAGAGTTTTCCAGATTAAATAGAGGCAACCCAACCCAATCTAATTGGTAGGTATGAATCCTGGTGACAAATCAGAAGGCAGTTCTAGTTCTCCTTGGCAGGAAGCCTGCTCTATACATCTACCTACGAAGCAGTGGGACTCAGAGCGAGGGTAGCATTTGAGGTTTTGATGTAGTCATGTTGACTCTGCCGAAATACAAACTATTGCTGCATCTTCAGCTACTGAGTATTAGAAGAAACAGGTATCCTTACCCCTTCCCAGGCCTCCCTCCAAGTATACTCTCTTCCCTACCCTTAGAGGTGAGATCTCAGAGTGATATGCATATGTGGTAGATGTAGGTAAAGGTTTCTCAGCCTCAGAACAATTGATATTTGGGGTCAGATAATTCTTTTTTGTGGGGGCTGTCCTACAAGATGTTCAACTGTATTCCTTATCTCTACCTATGAGAAGCTGCTAGCACCCCTTTCCCAGTCACGACAACTAAATGTCTCCAGACATTGCCAAGTGTCTCAACTATCTCCGGCTGAGAACAATTGTTCTTGGCCAGGGGGTTGCAAGCTCAATTGCCCAGAGGAACCAGATAATGACGACGACAACAACAACAACAACAACAACAACAACAACAACAACAACAGAAGCAGTGATAGTAATAGTTAACTCTTCTACAGTGCTTACTAAGTACCAATAGAAGTAGTAATACTAATAGTTAACTCTTCTACGGTGCTTACTAAGTGCCAGGCACCATTCTAAACACATTATTAATTTTCACTCATTTAATCCTCACTATTACCTTTTGAAGTAGACACAACCTCATCTTACAGATGAGGAAACTGAGGTTAAGAAACTCGTCCAAGGCCACAGACTGGTAAGTGGCAGAGCCAGCGGGCCCAGGCCACGTGTTCCCAGAGCCTCTGCTTTTCTCTGCTATAAGGCTTGACCACAGCAGCATTTTCCTTTATTTAAGCCAAATTCATCTGCCTCACCTAGAGAGAAAGCCACCACAGCATACACTATTTAGGGATGAAGAGGATTTATAGACTCATAGGGTACAAATGCTTCTATGTATATGTCAAGCATTGCTCAAAGGAGAAGACTTATTGAATTGAAAAAAGTAAGTGGGCATTTTAACGTATGTAGTGCTAGGAGTCTCTTTGCTTCAGCAGTGTCTGGGACTCTCTCGAGTTCTGACAGCACAGGGTTTTAGCTTCAGTGGAGTACCTGCAAAGGTTGGGTTCACATCCAGAATTTAACATGAAATCCAGGGCTCTCCTCTGCCAAGAACTAATTCCAACATGTCATAATTACAAGAGTTTCATCAAAAGGTTGGTGAAGCTTGGCGGCTCAACAAGGGCTGAGCCACATATGTAGTTTATCTGTTGAAATGGCTAAATGGCACTTCCCCCAAACCTGAATAGAATTGCTTGCTGCCAGACAGCTCAGAGCATCTTAAATCTGCATGTTATTGCCTCCTATTGGCCAAACACCTGAACAGCTAGCTGTAGGCTATTCCCCACTCAGACAATGCTTCTGTAAACCCTACCCTTTGAAGTGTATTATCTCCATCTTGCCCTTAGGACAAATTGTATTAATAAATAGCACAGGGTCCTTAGACAAGGGGTAGTCTTTTAGCTCCTTTAGCTGAAGCATCTCTGACCCCCAATGCCTTTCAAAATTATCTTTCATCCTTGGACTCCTCTTTCTTGAATCTATGCATCAGCTCCTTTATCCAGATTGCAGAACCCTTTGTAATGCTGGGACAAGAATCCCAGCACTCCTTCCTGCCTCCTCTGTACCGAAGAGGCAAGGCAACAAGCCACTTAGTGATGAACTCTTCAGAAGGGAAGAGCTCACACTTCAGTTGGGCACTTGCTCTCAGGCCTTGGGGGATAACAGGCTGCGTGAGGAAAAGGTGAATAGCTAGTGGGCCCAGTTCTGCATGCTGGTGACATTCATAGAGACTGTCCCTGAGTGCTTTAGCTGGATTACGACCCTCCAACTCTGTTTGGATAACTGTCCACTTACTGGTTGTCCACTTACTGTCTCACCTATGGGACAGATTCACAGAGCTGCCACAGAACTAACTGGTGAATAACTATTGCTTTTCCAGTTCTTTTCCCAGCATTGAATAGGGATGTCTGATGGGAAAGTAACATTTGGCTTGTGGTTTCAGTTCTCAGCCTTTCCCTTGAGAGGGTGATGGAATGCTAATTTGAGCTCATAATTTTATCCTGAACAATTTCCCTTAGAACAAACAATGCATTTTGGATTTAAATTGGAGTTTGAAAGTTATAAAAGTTATAGGAACTGTATCCACATTTTTATTATAGATACTTCTCATTCCCAACAGTTGTTAAATCTTCAACACTTCCCACATACATCTGGCTTTTAATTCAGTGAGAATCATGCATGTCTCTTCTAAATAACATAGTTAGAAACAAACAGCAATTTTCAGAGTAATTCTCCCTAACATGAGAGTGAACACTTTTCCAGGAGACAGAAAGGACTGGCTCTAAAACAAACACTAATAAAGAATTCAGACACAGCTGCCAATATCACGCTTTAACACTGAAGTTGGTCAAGGTCTTGACTGCATTTTGACCTTATATTCAACCACGACATTTATTTACCTTTCCTCTGGGCTCATTTCAGTCCAAGAAAAAGACTAATATTTACTAATTATTAACTATATGGTTAGACTCACAGTACTATTTAAATTCATCCTATATAATAAAAGCATAATATGCAAATAGACTAAACGGCGGAATGACCAGTCACTATGATGCACACTGACTACCAGGGGAAAAATGCTCAATGCAGGAGCTGCCCTCGGTGATCAGTGCACTCCCACAGGGGGAGTACCACTCAGCCAGTAGCTGGGCTCACAACTGGTTGGTGTCGGGAGCCTCTCCTGCTTTGGCTGCAGGTAGGCAGGCAGTAAGGAGCGAGGGGTCCCAGACTACAGGAGAGCCCCGGACTGCAAGAGAGATGTTTAAGCTGTCAGGCGGACATCTCCTGAGGGGTCCTGGACTGCAAGAGGCCACAGATCAGGCTGAGGGACACCTCTTCCCTACCCCAGTGCACGAATCTCATGCACCAGGCCCCTAGTTAAAAATAATTTTAAAACTCATTATTTAGGTGAGGAGACTAAGTATATTGAAGGACCACTAACTCCACAAGGTAGGCGCTGGCCAAATGGCAGAGTGCCCTGGAGGTTCAGAGAGACTGAACATCCAAGGAAGGGGTGCTGATGAGGTTGCTTCCTTCCAGAAGGCCTCCCAGATCCTTCTCCTCATTTCCCTCTACCAAACTGAAGTGAATTCCCATCTTGGACTTTTCATATCACTTTATTTCACCTGTTAGCCTGTACTAGAGTTATTTATTCATGTCTTATCTCCCTACTAGAGAGAAGTTGCTTTAGAGAAGATTGTCTCTTTTACTTATCTCCCTATGGATAACTCGGACTAGCATGATGTGTTGCAAATTTCAAGCCCAGAAGGTAGAGTAGGCTGAGTAGATACCCTTGAATGAATGAATGAATGAGATGATATGGGATTTGAGCTGGATCTTGAAGGACAGGCAGGTTCAGATATTCCTTAATAACAAATCAGTCACTATAAACTATAAGCCATCTGGCCAGAAACTTCTGGATTCCTTACTGATGGTTTTCTCTAACCATGCTGAGAATCACGCATTTTCCCTCCCCTAGTTCCTACCCTGACACACTGTTTACTAGTACCATGGTCTTTAATGACATCAAGGCTTTACTGGGATAGGGAGTTGGCACTTTATTGTACAGATCCCATTACTTCCCTGTAGGAGGCTGTCACTTTCCCAAAGTGCACTACCTCTGGTGCCAATCTCTCGCTCACACATTCCCCTCCTGACTGCTGGGAGCACACAGGCATGCTGCATGTCACCTGCTCCTCTGGCTCCTGACAATCTCCTTCCTTTGTTTCCAAATCCTAAGCAAATCGCTCGGTTGACAATCAAAGCCTGCTAACATCAAACAGCTGCTCTAGACAGGTGTGTTCTACAGTTACCTGCTGTTTGCTTTCCTCAGCAGGGACTGATATGACAAATAAAACCTGGAGCTGGGTGCCAACTTCCGCCTAGCATTTTTCAGACTTTGAAATTCACCCTCAAATAGCCTCTCTCAGTCTTCATTGGTGTGTGAGATGCTGTATAATCCCACTGATTGCTGCAATTCCTTGCCCCAAAATAAGAATCGCAGTGGCTACCTCTGAGCAAAGAGATTGCATCCTTCCAGAACTCTTGATTTATAAAGGACACCCAGGCACTTAAATTATTTTTTAGAGTTTTCTTTCTTGTGAATGTGATTATGTGAGTGTTGTCTTTTGCTTTCTGCTTTGAGCAGTCTTCCTAACGTCCCAGGTCCTGACCGTTGAAAGTAGCTATAATCATTCTGGAGCAGTGCATCGCCAACCTTTCGGACCTCATGGACCACCAGTTGGCGACTGCTGGTCTGGAATACGACTGTCCGTTCCATCTTCCATCCCTTGAGGGAGCGAGGGTGTGGCAGGTTGGAGGAGGAATGGATTCCCGCTTCTTCCAGTGTTCCTTCCTCCAGTATTTTCCACATTCTCTTCAATTCACCAGGTGCTTTTGCACCGAGGTTTCTGGATGGGATTACAGTTCTGCTATACACCTGGGTGCAATGTGACAGGTGACAGTGCAGTGGAGTCTATGTTTTCTGGGACCGGTTTCTCGGGCAGCACCACTGTGGCTGTGTCAGGGTTTTCACTTCCTGACGTGGTGGCTTCTCAATCACAAAACCAGGCAGCAGTTCCCTTCGTGCTCAGAGTCACTCCTGAAAACTCCACCAAATGTCCTGTGATTTTAGCTTTGCTGGTAATTTTTGTAATTGAAGACCCTGCTTTAACTTGCTAGAGTGAATTCTTTTTCCATGACTGACCCTTAATCAAAGCAGAGGGCAAGTGGGCCAGACATTCATCTCCATGCTTGGCAGGGTGCACCGAGGTAATCAGCCAGCCGGCAGGGGTCCGTGCAGGGCCTCGGGCTGGAGGCTGGGGAGCGGGGGACTGTTCAGCCTGGGAGGAACCTGGCTGTCTCTGTGACTCTGCTTGGCTCTTTCTCTTGCTTGTATAGTTTTTCCTCCACCCCCACATCCTTCCTCCTTTGAGAGCCACTCCTTTTCACAAACCGGAAGCAGTGTTTGCTTCTCTGAACTCCATGAGTACTCAACACACTTCTGTTATGAAATGATTACTCTCTACTCATATTATGGCTCCTTAGTACATTTTTTTATGTCCTGAACCAAACTGTCAGTCCTTTAAGAGCAGGAGCAGAGTCTGAATGGTTTCGGCAGATCCTGGGCATCCCAACACCTGGACATGCCTGGACTTGCGGGCACATAATATTCCTGACAGGGATGGAAGGATAAAGGAGAGGATGTTGGTGTGACTGTGCTCCCTTGCTGGTGCCTAATCTATGATTTTCCATCATTTGCCTTCACATGGATGCGGGGCCTTTCAAAGACCTCATGCCAGTTTGAACGATAGCATCAGAGCACCAGCAGCGCCGACAGAACCTTCTGTGATAATGGAGATGTTCTAGGTCTGTCCTGTCCAGTGTGATAGTCCTTCCCAAGGAGACCACTGAGCACTTCAAATGTGGCTGGTGCCACTGAAGAACTGAATGTTAAATTAATTTAAATGCAAAGAGCTACTGCAGCTAGAGGTTGCCATGTTGGCGAACACCACTTCAGAGTACTGGTACACTAGATGCTATTGCTGGTGCCTGTGGGAGTTTGCCTTTCTGGCTCAGAATCAAGGCCTTAAAGATTAGGAGAAGGACAGAGACGTGGAGACTTTATAATCAAGGGACTAGCCTTTAGTTCTCAAGTTTTGGAAATAAATGTTATTTCTTATTTCTCCGCCTACTGAAGGCAGGGCTGTGGTAGCACAGAGGCAGAGCGTCACCGAAAGAATCATTTGGCTTCGTGTGGAAGAGCTTGCTGTTGATTGGATGACTCCTTTTGGAAAGAATAACAGTTTTGCATCAAGACATTCTTTCCCCTTCTGTAGCATCTCCTAGAGTAACCACAAGCATGTATCCAATTGTGGTTGGAGGTAAAAAAAAATGGGTTTAATTATGCAAACACAGACTGCATACGTGGTCACCTGGCTGCAGAGTAGCCTTTCATGAAGATCTGAGCATGTATGTGCAGGGTCCTCTGAGGGATGTCCTTCATAGAGTTCTTAGAGATCAGTGTTTCAGATCCTAATTGAAGACAGTTCTTGGATTTAGTCATTTCTGCAGTGAACTTGCCAGAGAAAGACATAATTACCAACCACACTTGGGTTCATTCTACTAAGTGCTAATTTTTTTACTTAAAAAAAAATACAGTGCTCTCCTTCTGAATTCTCTCACAATACAATTTATTTTTTCCTGCTGGGCACATCAATTTATATGCAGACACAAATCATATATCTGTGGTCACAACTTGTGATTGTAGAATTTAGTGGCACTGAAGCCACTAAATTAGAAAAGTTGGAAACTTTTCCTCTCTCTTTCTTCCAGCCAACCCTGCTCCTTTCTCTTTACTGCCTCCCATGGACCCTCCCTTGTGGCGCACAGTCTTACAAGGCCAGGTGCAATTCCTCCCTTGAATGCAGGAACTCCTAGTGTGGTTCACTTGGAGGTGACGGACAATGGGGAGGACTGGCAACTTTCTCCTCTTTTTCCTACAACTCTATTTTCTTCCTCATCCTACACCCCCGTCTCTCTCCAGCTCCTCTGGGCTGACTGACCACATGAGACTAGTGCTTATTCAGAGCACATCTGACTTTAATCAGGAAGTTGAAAATGTGCTGCGATGAGCTTCTCAGATATCTCCTCTTAGCATAAAACCAAAAAAATTAACTTTTTATTATGGAGAATATCAAATACATACAAAAATTGAGAGAAGAGTATAGTGAATTATCCACTTTCACAATGATCCATAGTTTGTCATTCTTGCTTCATCCATCCCCCACCTACATTTTTTTAGCCTTTAAAATATATATTTGTATTGATTTTAGAGAAGAAGGGAGAGGGAGAGAAATATCAATGATGAAAGAGAATCATTAATCAACTGCCTCTTGCATGCTCCTATAACCTGGGCGTGTGACCTTGACTGAAATTGAGCCCGAGACCCTTCAGTCCACAAGCTGATGCTCTATCTACTGAGCCAAACCAACCAGGGCATTGGCTTTTTTTTTTTTTTTAAAGCAAATCCAAGTCATTATATCATTTCTCCTACAAGCATTTTGGTAACTATCTCTAACAGGTATGACCTTAACAGTACCATTGTCATTCCTAAAAAATTCACAAATAGTCCTGACCTTCATCAACATTTTTTTTTTTTTGGTGTAAGTAAAATTTTGTATCTATTGTTTTTTGAGAGGGAAATTTGGCACAGACTTCATGGTTTTAAATGCTGTACCTCTGATTCTGCCTTGCATGTGTAGGAATTTATCTTAGGATGTATTACATTCGCTAAACTATGCAAAGGTAGTATTCTATACCAGAGTAATACATGGGAAACAACCTACATGTCCATTAATAGGGGCTGATGGGGCCATTTATATTAAATCCATGTAGGCAATTAAAAGAAGGTGGTAGCAATGGATGGTGAGGGCCTGGGTGGAGGAGCGAATAGGAATGGGCTGGAAGAGGCTTATGGGAAAAAAAGGAGGACCTACGTAATACTTTTAACAATATAAATAAAAAAATACACAGATAAATAAAAAAGAAGGTGGTAGCTCTATGCGTTTTTGATATGAGAAGCTATTTAAGACATACTATGGGGTAAAAAACAATAGCGAAAAGGATATACAAGAAACTTCTGGGAAGGACGTGGAGGGAAAGGTCAATAATTAGACAAAAGGGGAAAGTCTTCTTTCACTTGGTACTTTCCTGTGCATTTTGAATATTTTTACCATGAAGTTGTATTTCATTTCTAGTTAAAATTGTCAATAAACAAATGTATTCTCACCAGGACAAGATTGGGAAACTCTGATTTTATGTTTCCAGTAGTAGCTTATGTAAACATTATGATACAGATTGCTAGTGTGCTTGCATGTCTGGTCCTTTTCTCTTTCCTGATCTCCCAGAAAGAAGACATTCCTCTGTCCCTCTGCCGCTAGGTAGGGCCATGTGACTAGTTCCAGGCACTAGAGTATACGTGGAATTGACATTTGTCACTTTCAGGCCAAGGCTTTAAACGTTAATGCGCCTCCTCTGTGCTCTCTCCTTCCCTGCCATGTCACTCTGGAAGCCTCCTGTTGAGATGGCAATGCCCCACATGGAGGGACCCAGGGTCCCGGAGGCACCGCACAGAGAACCCCCAATGCTTAGACTCTGCATGAACAAGAAAAAGCTTTTGTTGTATTAAGCCACTAGATTTCAGGGTCTATTACCCCAACCTCACTGATCTTGTTCTGACTAAACCACCAATAACAATAAAACAACGGAGGGCACGCAACAAACAGGCTTCCACAGACTGCGTGTCCTACCCTGCATGGAGGAATTATAAATCTTCTCCACTTGCTAATGTTGGGAGATTCACGCATTTGAGCTACAAGAAAGGTAAGTATAATTTCTAGGTGCAGAATTCATATCTCTCTTCAGGTCACGGTGATGACTTCCTGAAAACATCTGCGCAACCAGGAAGACCCCTTGTAACTTAGCACCAAAGCCCAATCGGATCTTTCTGGTCTCACATTTCCCCTGAGCCTCCGTGGCATAAGAACTATTAAGCAGGAGCCACAGCAGCTTGGCACTTCCCATCACCCACGATGCCCATGGCAGAAGATATGCAGGTGAACTTTAGAAGCACCAGGGGCCCTAAGGGTTTCAGTCTCTCCCTTTTCCACTGTTCTAGAGTCACTGCTTGTGACGTTGGGAAGCTCTGATTTAAAACAGCTGGAGAGCCAGAAAACAAATCTTTGCTTTGCCTCAGTTCCAATCAACTAAATGGATGAGGGCCCTGACTAGATAACTACTTGTCATTGAAAGATGGGGTGGGGGTTCTGAGGAAGTGAGTGAGAGCGACAGGGAAGGTCAAGGAGAGACAGGACAAAACCAGAGGCACAGAAAGGAAAAACCCCTACACCCGAGTTCGAATTTCAGCTGCGTAGCCTTAGGCAAATTACGTGGCCTCACAGAGCTTCATTGTCATGTTTTGGCTTGAAATGAGCTAATGCATGTAACAGTCCCCATAGAGTGTCTGACCCACAGAATGAGAGGCACCTCCAGGTAAGGAGCCTCTATGACCTGCACCAGTTTATAATTTTTTTAAAATATATTTTATTGATTTTTTTTACAGAGAGAAAGGGAGAGGAATAGAGAGTTAGAAACATCAATGAGAGAGAGAGACATTGCAACCAAGATACATGCCCTTGACTGGAATCAAACCTGGGACCTTTCTGTCCACAGACCA
>PVJN01026046.1:0-29426 GCA_004026805.1 Lasiurus borealis
ACTGTTGGCTCCCAACAGCTCACCTGCCTGCCTGCCTGATTGCCCCAACTGCTTCTGCCTGCCAGCCTGATCACCCCCTAACCACTCCTGATTGACACCTAACTGCTTCCCTGCTAGCCCGATTGCCCCTAACTGCCCTCCACTGTCAGCCTGGTCACCCCTAACTGTCCTCTCCTGCAGGCCTTGTTGCTCCCAACTACCCTCCCCTGCTGGTCCAGTCACCCATAAATGCCCTCCCCTGTAGGCCTGGTTGCTCCCAACTGTCCTCCCCTAAAGGCCTATTTACCCAACACTGTCCTCCCCTGCAGGCCTGGTCATTCCCAACTGCCCACCCCTGCTGACCCAGTCTTCCATAACTGCCCTCCCCTGCAGGCATGGTCACCACCAACTGCCCTCCTCTGCTAGCTTGGTCACCCCTAACTGCCCCCTCTTGCTGGCCTGATTGTCCACAACTGCTTTCTCCTGCTGGCCATCTTGTGGTGGCCATCTTTGACCATATAGGGGCAGCCATCTTGTGTGTTGGAGTAATGGTTAATTGGCACATTACCTCTTTATTAAATAGGATGTGTGTGTGTGTGTGTGTGTGTGTGTGCGCGCGCGTGCGCGCATGTATATGTATGTGAAAAATTATACATATATATGTGTACTAGAGCCCTGGTGCACAGATTCATGCACCAGTGAAGTCCCACAGCCTGGCCTGGAGTGACTGGGCCAAAACTGGCTCTCTGACATCTGCCAAAGGGCCTGGATTGCGAGAGGGCACAGGCCAAGTCAAGGGATCCCATTGGTGCATAAATCTGTACACTAGGTCTCTAGTATGCATATAAGATCTTTGGTTAATCTCTTCCAGCCCCCCTCCCGTTCCCTCTGAGATTCATCAGTCTGGTCCATGTTTCTATGCCTGAACCGCTCCTGCATTGAGCATCTGCCCCTGGTGGTCAGTGTTCATTATAGCTACAAGTTGGCTGGTCAAACAGTCAGATGGTCAGCTGGTTGCTTAGGCTTTTATATATATAGATGTGTATATGAAGTATATGCATAAAGGCATTTTGCCACCTTGGTTAAATTTATTCCTAGTAATCATATTTTTTGTTATTGTTGTAATAGTAAAAGGGATTGTTTCTTTATTTCTATTTCTAATGCCACCAATTTCTGAATATTAATTTTGTATCTACCTACTTTGCCAAATTCATTTATTAGATCTAGTAGCTGATTGACAAACTCTTTAGGGTTTTCTATGTACAATATCATGCCATCCATGTGAAATGAAATAAGTGGAAGCATATACAGTGTTCATGGGTTGGAAAAACTGACATAATTAAAATGTCCAGCTCTATCCAGCTTTGCTCGGTGGATAAAGCATCAACCTATGGACTGAAGGGTCCCAGGTTTGATTACAGCCAAGGGCACATGCCTGGGTTGTGGGCTCAATCCCCAGTGGGTGGTGTGAAGGAGGCAGCTGATCAATGATTCTCTCATCGTTGATGTTTCTATCTCTCTATCCTTCTCTCTTCCTATCTGAAATCAATAAAGAAATATATTTTTAAAATAAAATAAAATGTCCATATTACCCAAAAAAAATCTATATATTCAAAGAAATTTTTATCAAAATACAAATGAAATATTTTACAGAACTGTAACTAATATTCCAAAAATTTATATGGAACCAAAAACAACAGCCTGAATAGCCACAGCAATATTGCAAAAAGAAGAACACAGTTGGAGGTATCACACTATCTGATATCAAACTAAACCATAAGGACATTGTAATAAAAATAACCTGATACTGGCATAATAACAGTCATATATATAGATCAAGGGAAAAAAACAGAGAGCCCAGATATCAACCCACAATTTGATGGTCAGTTAATACTTGATAAAGGAGGCAAGAACATACAAGGGAGTAGAGGCAATTTCTTCATTAAATGGTGCTGATAAAATTGGACAGGTATATGCAAAAAGATGGAACTAGACCACTTACTTATACCATACACAAGAATAAACTTCAAATGAATTAAAAATAAATTTAAGATGTGAAACTATAAAAATCTTAGAAGAAAACATCTAGCATCAGCAATAAAACCTCAGACATCTCTCATTGCAATATTTTTGTCAATATATCTCCTTAGACAACGTTAACAAAGGAAAAAAAACACATAAATTTGAGTACATCAAAATAAAAAGATTTTTTTTACAGCAAAATAAACCAACAAGCCCGAACCAATTTCTCAGTGGTTAGAGCTCAGTGGTTAGAGCTCAGCCCACAGAATTAATGGTCATGGATTTGATTCTGGTCAAAGGCTCAATCCCTGGTCCCTGTCTGGGAGTGTGCAGGAGACAACAATTGATGTATCTCTCTCACATCAATGTTTCTCTCTCTGTCTTTCACCGTCCCTTCTATTCGTGCGCGCACACACACACACACACACACACACACACACACACACACCAATAGGTAAAATATCCTCAGGTGAGAATTAACCAAAAAAAAAAAATGAAAAGAAAGAAAAGGGAACTCACTGTATGGGAGAATATATTCATTAATTATACATCCAATAAGAAATTATTTTCCAAAATATATAAAGAATTTACTCAACTCAAAATAAGAACACAAACTACCCAATTTAAAAATGGGCCTTAATAGATACTTCTGCAAATAGGACATACAGATGAAAAGATGTTAAATGTCACTGTTCATCAGAGAGATGCAAATTAAAACCACAATGAGGTATCACCTCACACTTGCCAGAATGGCTATCAACAATAAACACACAAACAACAAGTGCTGGTAAGGATGTGGAGAAAAGGCAACCATTGTGCACTGTTGGTGGGAATGTGGACTGGTGCAGCCCTATGGAAAGAAGTGTGGCGTTTCTTCAAAAAATTTAAAAATGGAATTGCCTTTTGACCCAGTGATCCCACTTCTTGAAATATATACAAAGAAACCCAAAACACAAATTAAAAAGAATATATGCTCCCCTATGTTCACTGAAGCATTATTTATAATAGTTAAGCTTTGAAAACAGCCCAAGAGCCCATCAGCAGATAAGCAGATAAAAAAAAGCTGGGGTGTAATTATACAAAGGGATACTATAAAGCTGTAAAATGAAGGAAATCTTACCCTTTGCTATTGCATGGATGGATCTGGAGTGTATTATTCTAAGTGAAATAAACCAGTCAGATAAAGACAAATAACATATGATCTAATTTATATGTGGAATCTAATGCACAAAATAAACTGATGAACAAAATAGAAACAGGTATGGATACATAGAATAGACTGATAATTGTCAGTGGAGAATGGATTGGGGGACTGGGTGAAAGAAGATTAAAAGAGTAACCAAAAAGTCTTTTAATATATAACATATAGTCACAGACAGCAGTGTGGTGACAGGCAGAGGGAAAGAAGGGTGGGGGAGGGTAGGTGAAAGTGGAAAATATGGTGGAAATGGCAATGGAAAGAGACTTTGCTTGAGGCAATTGGTACAGGATGCAGTGTGCAGATGATGTTTTATTGAGTTGTACACTTTAAACCTGTATGATTTTGTGAAAGTCACCCTGATAAATTCCATATATATATATATATATATATATATATAATTCCATATATATATATATATATATATATATATATATATATATATATATATATAAAATTTCAAGTCTCCAAAATTCTCTTTCTTGTGGTAATAACAGGTACATGTGATGCACTAGTGAGAGAACCATACTTTTAGTTTCTTTTCTCTGAGGATCATTTCTCCAACTGAAATGATTCACTCAGGGCCACTAAAACCCTTTGGAGAATTTTTTAACAATGGGAGTGAATGACATGTATTTGATCATTTTAATCAGGTTAGAAAATTTCTCAGGTTTTACTGTTTGGCTTTGAGAAGTAGTTGCCTTTTCCAATATTAGAAATACCTTGTGTATTTCTTTCTGATCACTTTCATTTCAGTTTTTAATTGAACCATTTCTTCTATCAGCATGCCTCTTTCTTGTAACACCCTTTCCCATACTACCAACAAGTGACACATGCTCCTAACATTCTGTTTTCCAACCTCTTCTTCTAGAATCATAATATGACAAGGTACAAAATTTATCTTTCATATATACATGTTTTCTATTGCATAAAAGAGCTGTTCACTTTTTTGGCTTCTAATAATGACTTCTTTCTTGCCCACTGACCAACCACTAAGTGAATGGCAGATATTCTGGGCTTTTTAAAGAAGCTTCCTATAATTTTTATTTTAGTTTATTATGTTCTAGTAATGAACAACACTACAGTCTCACAGGCTTAAAAAACAAAGGTTTGTTTCTTGTTATATATTGATTATGGTTTAAGTGGGTCTCTTCACTGTCCCACTCCCACCCCAGGTGACAGACTATCTATTATCTGGGGATTTAGGAATAACCATAAAAGAGCAGGAAGAAAGACAAGCATGGCAAATGGAACACAAGTTCTTAAGTCTTCCACCTAAATATAATACTTCTAGTTACATTTACTTGGTTGAATCAAATTATATGGTCACACTTCAGTACAAAGGGACAATAAACCATAATACTGCCATTACAAAGAATAAGAAACAAAATATATTTTAATAGCTGTAATGATGACCACAGTGTTATTTTATTGTACGTTCTTCTGAAGTAGAGATTCGCTTTATCACAGGCTGAGTTGTAGATGTATCTCTATAATATGGCTTTCCATTTGCCTTCCTCAGAGTTTCTAGAAATGGTTGTGCTCTGGGTGCAGATGTTATATAAATTTATGGCTCAATATTACCAAATTATATAGTAGTTTAATTTCTAACTCTTTAACTATCTACAGTACAGGTTTGAATTTTCACTTTCTATAAGCAATTATATTTAGACTGAGGGAAGACAATTTCTTGCTGCTTCCCACCTACATCCAGTAGGTGAAGTTTTTCTAATCTCTCCCTAACCATCTTCCCCCCCTTTTTAACCAAAAGTTCAACTCTTCTAGAATACAAACTTTATAGAAAGTGCTCAGTTTCATCTCTCCCTTTTGTGACAAAGGCCACATGTCCTGATCCTTTATGATTGTTAAAACACAATATTTCTGTCATTATTGCCTTTGCTTTTGTTGCTATTTTTTGAACAGGTGTAACATCTCTTCCTATACTTAATTTCTTGGCTTTGAAACTCCTCTTTGTTTCTAAGCATTAAAGATTTTCCTTTCTTTTTCCAACACAGTTCTATATTAATTTTTTTCTGTTTTATATCATCCATTGTCTCTATGGATTTTGAATATTGAAAGATCTGTATTAGATTAGCTTACTTTATTATAAAAGTTTGTTTATGTTACATCTGTAATGAGCATATTTCTGCTTAAAATAGAACTAAAGGGATATATTGTAATGCAAAGCCTTTAGTGAAATTTATGCTACATCGAATGCTTTCTTTATAATATTTTTGGTAGCAATATTTATCCCCAAAACACAAAATTTCTTCAAAACTGGGGTGATCCATTGATTCTTCGTAATATAAAATGTACATTTTTCTTGTAATTTTCTGGCAATTAGATCTAGAGAAATTCATATTTGCCATTTTAAAAAACAACATATTTTTCTTTGTTAAAAAATATTGCTTTCAGAGTATAAGAAAGAGGCAGAGATAGAAACATTAATGATGAGAGAGAGTCATTGATTGGCTTCCTCCTGTATCCCGGCCCCACTACTGGTGATTGATCCCACAACCCAGGTATGTGCCCTGACCAGGAATGGAAATGTGTCCTTCTGGTTCCTAAGTTAATGCTCAAACACTGAGTCATACCAGCCGGGTTAAAAGTAATGCACTTTTTAAAATATACAGGGCTTTGTCTTGAGATGTTCCTGTGTTATTAATTTGTAACTTATTTAAATCTTTAATATCTGTGCGATTAAATAACTTCATGTCCCACTTTCAAGACATGAAGCTTAGGTCACTTGAGAAGAAAAGACTCATTGTAATTGCAAAAGCTATATCTTTTTTTTTGTATAGTTTTTGCAATTCCAATGAGACTTTTTGGCCTTGCAGTATGAGAACTAGGAGATTCTAAGCAAAATGGAGCCTTGGGGTCATATTAGGTAGATAAAGTCAATTATTATATGTTGAAGGATCTTAACAATAAAAGTTACATTTAAATATATTAGAAATTAGAGAAACCACGATGGCAGCATAGGTAAACACCTGAACTGCTGACTTCCATAACAATTTCAAAACTACAACTAAAAGACAAAACAGATATCATCCAGATCCACAGGAAGGCTGGCTGAGTGGAAATTATACAACTAGAAGGAAAGAAAAGCACACTGAGACTCACAGAAGCTGCGGAGGTAAAGGCAGAGGTAGGGAGGCGCTTGCATGGAAAGGGCTGGCAACTGAGTATGTGGATGGCTTTTTCTGGCAGGAGGGAGACAAAGCTCCCAACTGCTCTCAACTTCAGTTCCTGGTGAGATTCTGGGACACAGACTCATATGGGGAGAAACTGGACTGTCTGGCAGTGGGCAAAGCTTGAAGGTGTCTTTCTCTCAGAGGTGCTTGCAGTGATTACCATGGGAGACTGAGACCCAGGGGCTACGTAGGGCAAGGATGACCTTGCTGTTTGCTTGCCCTGAGACTCCACTCCATCCAATCTGAGTGCAGAGGCTTTTCCATATGAATGGCTTGGTCCTTTGAGTTCTAAACTTACCTAACAAACTGCAGTGAGACCCAGAACATCCAAAATAAGGCCCAAGGCCCAGCAGCAGCTTGCATTGCTTCAGAGCTGGGGCTCATCTGGGCACCTCCAAAACTCAAACAAATAAGATGAATCTGCAGATCTCTCTGTAGCTCCTGCTGGGTGGCCTCAGGCAGAGGCTAAATTAGCACCTCCTTAGAGGGGAGAACCAAGAACCAGTGTACTCAGGGATCAGAGTAGGACCATTCGGATTACAACTCCTCAGAGACATAAGGCAAACATTCAGGGGGCAGACTCAGTGAGCACCAAAGCCCCACTGAAGCAAGTCTTGCCTCATAAGGGTGTCTCTAGCACAGAAGTTCTCCCAGTGTAGACACAGCTGATCCTCACATCCAATTGCCCTGGAGGTCAATTCCTCCCAATATTACCATTAACAATCAAGGCTTAACTACAACAAGACTATGCACACAGCCCACAAAAGGGTGCACCAAAAGTGTCAACCTCAGGGAACTGGGGAGGCTGAGGTACAGGCCTTATAAGACACCTAGCACACAAAACCACTCTATCAACTCAAGGAAGCAGCCAAAATGCAGAGACAAAGAAACGGGTCACAAATGAAAGAAATGGAGGAAAGCAAATGACTGGAGAGTGTTCAAAACCTCGGTTATAAGATTTTTCAAGAATTTTCTAGAAAAGGCTGATAAATTTAGCGAGACCCTTGAGGATATGAAAAAGTACCAACTAGAAATTAAGCATACACTAACTGAAATAAAAAATAATATAGAGAGATCCAAATGCAGACTAGAGAATCACAAGAATCAAGTCAAAGATTTGAAATACTAAGAATCAAAAAACACCCAACTGGAAAAGAAAAAAGAAAAAAGGAATCCAAAAATATTAAGATAGTATAAGGATCCTCTGGGACAACTTCAAGTGTACTGCCATTCAAATTATGGGGGTGCCAGAAGAAGAGAAAGAGCAAGATACTGAAAACCTATTTGAAAAAAATATTGACAGAAAAATTCCCCTGGTGAAAGAAATAGATTTACAAGTCCAGAAAGTGCACAAAACCTCAAACAAAAGGAATCCAAAGAGGAACACACCAAGATACATCATAATTAAAATGCCAAGAGCAAAAGACAAAGAGAATATTAAAGCAGCAAGAAAAAACAGGTAGTTACCTACAAGGGAGCACCCATATGACTGTCAGCTGATTTCTCAACAGAAACTATGCAGGCCAGATGGGAGTGCCAAGAAATATTCAAAGTTATGAATAACAAGGACCTACAACCAAATTACTCTACCCAGCAAAGCTATCATTTAAAATTGAAGGTCAGATAAAGAGCTTCACAGACAAGAAAAAGCTAAATGAGTTCATCACTGCCAAACCAGTATTATATAAAATGCTGAAGGGTATTCTTTAAGAAGAGGAAGAAGAAAGAGGTAAAGGTAAAAATTATGAACAACAAAGTGCCAACAAAGATATATCTATCAGCAATTGAATCTAAAAAATCGAGTGAATAAAAAATCTGATGAACAGAATAAACTGGTGTATATAATAGAATCTGGGGCATAGAAAGGAAGGAAATCCTATGGGGGAAAGGGTGTGTGGGGTGTGGGAAGAGACTGGACAAAAATCGTACATCTATGAATGAGGACAGTGGGGGGTTAACAGCAGAAGATGAGGTGGGAACTGGTGAGGGGAGCTATGAGGTGAAAAAAGAGAAACAATTGTAATAATCTTTAAAATAAATGTTTATTTAAATAAATAAAAATAAATAATAAAAGATATATTAGAAGTGAAAACACTGGATCAAAAAATGTGTTACCAAAAATAATTTAAAATATTTAAATAATTGAGAAATAAATATATGAGGCTGCAAATATGTTAGAAATAGCCAATAGAAACCAAATTATATACTTTTATAACCTCAACTGATATCTCCTATTCACATGGTTTGACAACTTGCTCAAACATAAAATTAAGTTTAATGACAATTTTATGAAGTTGAGTTATGTGATTCTTTATTTATCTTTGAATCCCTTGATTTAAAGGAACAAATTTCATCCTTATCTCTAGGTAATATACTTTTGTTTTTTTAAATACATTTTTATTGATTTCAGAAAGGAAAGGGGAGGAAGTGATAGAAACATCAATGATGAGAGAGAATCATTGATCAGCTGCTTTCTACATGCCCCCTACTGGCAATCAAACCTGAAAAATCAAAACACAAGAACAAGTGTTGGCAAGGATATGAACAAAAGGAAACATTTGGGAACTCTTGATGGACATGTAAATTGCTGCACTCACTATACAAAGCAGTATGAAGTTTCCTTAAGAAAATAAAAATAGAACTACCATATGATCCACCAATCCCAATACTAGACACTTATTTGTAGAAAACAAATCCACTAATTCATAAAGATATATTAATCCCTTTGTTCATTGGAGCCCTATTTACAATAGCCAAAATATGAAAACAATCTAAATGTCCATCCTATAAAATAAAAAGCTGATATGCAAATTGACTAAACATCAGAAAAACCAGTCACGATGATGCACACTGACCACCAGGGGGCAGATGTTCAACACAGGAGCTGCCCTCTGGTGCTCAGTGCACTCCCACAGGAGGAACACTGCTCAGCCAGAATCCCTGAGCTGGACAGAGCAAAGCTGTCAGTCACACATCCTCAGAGTGATCCTGGACTGCAAGAGTACACAGGCTGGGATGAGGGACCCCACCTGAATGCAAACATTTTATGCACCAGGCCTCTAATTGATAAATAAATGTGTAAAGAATATGTGAAATATATACACTTAGTGGCCATAATATTATGATCTCTGAATGCATGATAATCTGGCCACTCAGTGTATAGCCTATATAATAAAAGACTAATATGCAAATTGTCCCCTCGACCATAAATTTGACCAGCAAGCAAGCTGGCCAACGGCCCATGTTCTCTCCCCCTTGCCAGGCTGGCTGGCCCCCATCCATCCACAAATTCATGCCCCGGGCCTCTAATGCACACACACACACACATACACACACACACACACACACACATACACACACACACACTGAGTGGCAAGATTATTAATGCATTCAGAGATCATAATATTCTGGCCATTCAGTGTATATAATGGAATACTACTCAACCTTAAAAAAAGTAACTTGCCATTTGCAACAGGATAGATAGAACTTTAGGGTATTGTGCTAAGTGTTATAAATCAGAGAAAGATTACTGCTATATAATCTCCCTTATATGTAGGATTTAAAATAGCAAACAGACAAAAAGAGTAAGATTAAACACACAAAAACAAAACTCATAGAGAAAGCAGAATGGTAGTTTTCAGAATGGAAGCGAATTCGGAAGTGGGCAAAATGGGTAAAGTGGTTCAAGAGTTATAGCCTTCTAATTATAAAACATACTAGAGGCCTGGTGCATGTAATTCGTGCACAGAAGTCAGGTATCTCAGGCCAGCCTCACTCTCTCCAATCTGGGACCCCTCAGGGCGATATCCAACTGCCGGTTTAGGCCTGATCCTGCAGTTGAACATTCCTCTCACAATCCGGGACTGCTGGCTCCTAACCGCTTGCCTGCCTGCCTGCCTGATCACCCCTAACTGCCTCTGCCTGCTCACCTGATTACCTCTAACTTGCTCCCCTGCCAGCCTGATTATCCCTAACTGCCTCTGCCCCTGCCCTTGGCCTAAGCTGCAGTCTGGCCTTCCTCTCCAGAAGGCAGCCTGGTGGATCAGGGGAAGGTGCTGCCTCCATTACCCCACTGCTGCTGCTGCCACTGCCAGCCTGAGCTTGGGCCCTTCACAGACTCACTCTTCCTGTCACCCACCCTCAAGCTACCAGCCTTGGTGCAATCAGAGCCTGTGGGTCATGGGGTAGGGCCCAAGAGGTGCTCCATGCATCTCATGGTGACGAGTTGTTTGGTTGTTTGGGTTGTCATCTGGTCTCCTCGCCAGCTTGGTTGCCCCATGCAGCCTGTTTGTTCAGTAGTCTGTCCCGTTGTGATGGATCCTGGCTCATTATATATATGGATGAGTCATGAGAATATAATGTACAGTTTGATGACTATAGTCAAGTCAATAATATTATAGTGTATATTTGAATGTTACCAAGAGAGTAATTTGAAAATATTTTATTAAAAGGCAATATTTTTTGTAATTTTGTGTGGTTATAAATAGTAACTAGACTTATTATTGTGATAATTCATAGTTTATACAAATATCAAATTATAATGTTGTACACCTGAAAATAATATAATGGTATATGTCAGTTTTTCCACAATAATAATGATTCTAAAAATGTCACTGGCATTTCTCACAGAAATATAAAAAACAATCCTAAAATTTGTATAGAATCACAGAAGACCCCTAATAGCCAAACAATCCTGAGAAAGTAGAGCAAAACTATACAACAAAGCTATTATCATTAAAACAGTACAGCACTGGCATAAAAATAGACAAATTGATGGAACAGATTAGAGAGCTCACATATATCCCTGCATATAAGCTACATGGATATTTAACAACGGAGGCAAGAAAAGCAGGGAAGAATAAATACATCAATAAATGGTCTTTGAAAGTTGGATAACAATATACAGAGAAATGAAATTAGACTCTTATTTTACACCTCTCACAAAAATTAACTCAAAATTGATTAAAGGCTTAAACATAAGGTTTGATATCATAAAAGTTCTAGAAGATGACAGAGAGAAAAATGTCTTTGACAATGGTCTCTGCAAGGACACCAAAAGCACAAGCAACAAAAACAAAAATGAACAAGTGAGACTATATCAAAGTAAAATGCTTCTGCACAACAAAAAAGAAAAGAAAAAATGAAAAGTTAACCTACAAAATTGGAGAAAATATGTGGACACTATTTATTGTATAGTTAATTAACAACTTCATATACAAGCAATTCAATAAAAAATGAGTAGAGAAACTCAATAGACCTTTAGAATGGCTATCATCAAGAACACAGGAGGGAGGAGAAGAAGATTTCATTGGATTAGGTGCATGTTACACTTACATCCTCCCAAACCCAAAATGGAATTACAACTAAATTATAGAAAATCAACCTGAATAACCAACTGAAGACTATCTGAAAAGAAGTTTTATAACCAAGGATGTACAGAAGTAGCCATATTGACACTGGTAGGAAGGGTGGAGACCTGAAATAATTTGGCAAAGGTGTTCCTCAAAGAATGTGGGGTCTCAACCCCATGCCAGACTCCCTGGCCCAGAGCACCAGAGCTTGGAAAAGAAGTCTGCATAATATTGGGTTGTAAAAATTAGGAAGCAGTCTTTCTGCCAGGATGAGAAGGAAGTCTGCTAGAAACCCATGTGCTATCTTAAAAGGCCAGTAAACAAAATATTTGCAACCAGTCACTCTGAGCACTCAAAGAGGGACAGTGGCTTGTAGAAGAACTGAGCCTTGTTAGGACAGATTGTGCTGTGGCTCCTGGAAAAGAGCTGAAGGAGGACTGCTGGGGTGTCTGTGCTGTCTCTCTCTCCCACAAGCCCACAGATGCTATATTTTCTGGGTCAAGCACGCCTCTCCAATCTGAATCAGTCTGGGGGGACTGCATATGACTCATATCCCAAGCCCCTCAGTTGCCTTGCCCAGTCTTGCTCAAATCCTGCAGAAGAGTCTGCAGCCAGAGATGTGGTATAGACTTTCTTGAAAGGATCATGAGTATGAAGTCAGGGAAAATCAGAGACAGAGTTGTGTAGTTCTGGGGCAGAGACAATTTCCACAACCCTCCACCCACCCTAGCATGCAAGAGCAGCTGTGCTGATGTTGGCCATAGCACTTCCCCATCCCTCAAAAGTAGCCACTTCACAGGCCCTCTAAAGGTGGCCCCACCACAGCAGGCCAGAGTACCTGCCATGTATGTTCAGAGTGCCTGAGAAGCCATGCCCTTTACCTTGCCAGCCAAAGCAGGTGCACAGGTGTGCTCAAAATGTCCCATCCCCTGTGGGTCAGAGTAATGGCATCCAAACCCACTATGGGTAATTCACTAGACCCAACAGATGCAACTTCAGCTCCATCCTCGTGACTCCGGGTGGCTGCATCTTGGTGGGCTTGTACTCTACAGTATTGTAAGATATTCAGGTACAGCCTGGTCCTCCAGTGCAAAAGAGTTTCTAGTAGATCAGAGTAGACTACAACAGGAGGGCTCATGATATCTACACAAGGGACAGTTCTGGACCACCTAGCTCAGGCAATCAGAGAGTCTGCACCTCTAAGCCTCACAACACACCTACTACACAAGGCCACCTTACCAAACATTAGAAGATCTACAAAATACACAGAAACAAATACAAAAAGTCTGCCAAAATGGGAAGACAAAGAAATATGACCCAAATGAAAGCATAGGAGATATCCCCTTAAAAACAACTAAATGAAATAGAAGCAAGCAAGCTACAAAATGCAGTATTAAAAACAATGCTTATAAAGATGCTCAAGGAATTTTTTTAGTGATAACTTCAACATCATGACACAGTACATAAAATCATATAAAGAACCAGTCATAAGTGAAAAATATAATATCAGAAATTAATATATATATATATTAGGAAGAGTGAAGCTAGATAAAGCAGAGGATCAAATCAGTGGTTTGGAAGACAAAGTAGCAGAAAACACCCAATCAGAGCAAGCAACGACAAAAAATAATTTAAAAAATGAGGACATCTGGGATAATATTAAGTGTAACAACATTCACATCAGAGGGATACCAGAAAGAAAAGAGTGAGAACAAAGATTTGAGAAACCATTTAAAGAAATAATTACTGAAATTTTGCAAAACCTGGATGTCCTATTTACTAACCTCATCAGTTCTAGTAAATTTTTGGTGGAGTCTTTAGAGTTCTGTATAAACTATATAATGCCATCTGCAAATGTATGAGAAATTTATCTTCACTTTCTTAATTTTGTCTGATTGCTGTGGCTAGGACATCCAGTACTTTGTTAACAAGAGGGTGAAAGGGAGCATTCCTGTCTTATTTCTGATCTTAAGGAAACATTTTCAGTGTTTCCCCATTGAGTATGTGTTAGCTATGGGATTGAAATACATGGCCACTGAAATCAGTTTGGCTCAGTGGATGGAACATCGGCTTGCAGACTGAAAGGTCCCAGGTTCAATTCTGGTCAAGGTCATGTACCTTGGTTGCAGGCACATCTCCATTGGGAAGTGTGCAGAAGGCAGCCGGTCGATGTCTCTCTCTCATCGATATTTTTAACTATCCCTCTTCCTTCCTCTCTATGAAAAATCAATATAATATATTTTTTAAAGAAATATATGGCCTTTATTATGTTTCTTCTATTCCCACTTTGCTAAAATGTCTTATTATAAATTGGTGCTGGGATATATCAAGTATTTTTTCTGCATCTCTTGATATAACAATGTGATATTTATCCTTAATTTTTATGTAATGAATCATGTTAATTGATTTGCAGACATTGTACCAAACTTGTATCCCAGGAATAAATCACACTTAATAATGGTGCATAATTTCTTAATATATTTCTGGATTTAGTTTACTAATATTTTGTTGAGAACTTTTGTATAAATATCAGGGATGTTAGCCTATATATTTTTTTGTAGTGTCTTAATTTAGTTTTGGAATTAGAATAATGCTGGCTTCAGAAAATGAGCTTGGGAGTCTTCCCTCCTCTTAAATTTTTTGGCATAGTTTGAAAAGGATAGTTACTCGTTATTCTTTGAATGTTTGGTAAAATTCACCCATGAATGTTTGGTTAAGAAATTTTGTTTCCTGATTTTTTTTAATACTTTAATTTAATTAGTTGTAATCAGTCTACTCAGATTTTCTGGTTCTCCGTCATTCAGTTTTTGAATATTGTATGTTTCTAGGAATTTATTCATTTCTCCCAGATTGTCCAATTTGTCAGCATATAGTTTTTAATATTTTCTTAAAATTTTGTATCTCTGTGGTATCATTTGTTAATTCTCTTTCATTTTTATTTTATTTTGTTTGGGTAATCTCTCTTTTTATCTTGAGGAGTATGGCTAAATACTTGTCAATCTTGTTTATCTCTTAGTTTTATTGATCTTTTGTATTATTTATTTAATATCTATGTCATGTATTTTCACCCTAATCTGTATTATTTCCTTCCTTCTACTTACTTTTGCCTTTGTTATTTTGATTTTGTTCTCAGCTTTCTGGAATTGCTTCCCTAATCTGATTAGATTTGAAGGCACTAATAACTCTACCTCCATTAATAAAATGATCACTGATAGTCTATGTCATGATGTGGCATTTGAAATACACAGAATGGTACAATTAATACTCCTAATAAAATACTTAGGAGAGACAAGGTTTGGGGTGACCTTTCATTGACATTTTATAACATTTTTATCAACCTTGTAAATATTCTAATTTCCACCTCAGCTGCACCATAGGTGACATGAGAGTTTCTGTGCTTGTGCAAAAGAAATCATATTTTCTCTAAGGACAGCTCCAAATTTGCTGAAAACCAAACCCAGAATCATAACTTGTGAGTGGCTATATTATAATACAAATTTAATTACCCCATTATTGAGTTATCTACTCCAGGTGAGAGCATTTACTGGGAAGAAATAATATCCTCAAAAGTAGAATGGAAATGTGTAGGAAGTTCCTGATGAAGCTGATAACAATGAACTCTTAAATTTTAATTAATCTTCTTTGCCAGTAGAAGCAAATGTTTCTACCCATTCTAAGAATAACCCTGCTTTACGTGAGGAAACTGTATTGAACTCTACTGAGGTAGTTGTCCTACAACACAATGAGGATTTTTCTCCTGACTCATCCACAACACTCCTCTTTGTTTCTGGATCTGTATAACTGTATTCAAATCCCATCAGACCCTAAAATGTGAGGTAAAAAACATGGTACCCATGAGAAAGTACATTACACTTCAAAAAAAATTAGAAATCTGGGGAATGTGTGGAGAAATGGATATTGAGGATGTGGATAATGATGAAAAGAATATAAAATTGTGTCAAATTTATTAAAATGGTTTTAATGAGCACAGATTCTGGATTTAATGTTGCAGCACAAGAGCTTAGAAGGGGCTCTCACAGTCTGTTTGCTTGTACATGAGTCAAAGCAGCAATCAGACTATTCTGACATTCGTTAGTTGATGGTGGTATTACTAGAAGTAAAATAAATGGAAAATTACCTAAGTTGTTACTTAACCTATATATTGCAAGTATCAAGGTCAAGTGAGAAAAGTCTAACTTGAATAATAAAAATAGAGGAGCATGTCTCTGTTATGCCCAGATTTCAAGATCCCCAAAGACCACTAGGGAGCCGAGTCCGATGCAAAAGCAAAGAGCCTTTATTCAAGCCCCGGGCTTGGCTCTCCGCCTCCACCGACCAGCAGAGGATGCAGGAAGAGAATGGGTTTTTAGGGAAAAAGGTTTCATAGGGGGAGGTGGGGCCTGCTTGGACCACTGAGTTGGCCGATCCTGATTGGTTCAGTGAGGGCTGGGGGTAGTTAGGGTCTGGTTACACAAAGACTGTAAGGATGCAGTCAGCATACTTTTGGAGTTCCCTTTGCATCCCCATTGGCTGATTTAAGGATGAGCTGGGTAACTGACACATTCTGTGGCCTTTCTCAGAAGAGGGGTCAGGTCAGAGACACAGCTACACAAGATGGAGGACATGGTAGGAAATGGAGTCAGTCCTGCTCTGCCCTTTCATTCCCCACTGGTTTTATGTACGAGTCAAATCATTGACTCTTGGTTATTGTGAAGATATATTTACCCCTGAGGACTATAATTTTCTGTCTAATAAAGTTAGTGGGCCTACTTATAATATAAGGGCCCAGAATGAGGAGCAGGAGTAATCTTTAGAGAGTCCGAAAAGTCTTGGACTCTATTTTTCTTAAGCTGCTTAAGCCGGGAGTGATGAAGCCACATTGGGATTCTCTTGACCTTGACTGCCATGGAGGTGGTCCTTTCCAGGTAGGAGTCAGTCCTTAGGTTGCAAATTTCTTTACCCAAACAGAGTCACCAGGGTGGAAGGGATGAATGGGATCAGAAGTTAGTACAGGCGGATTATCTCGGATGAGCTTCTGGATTGCTTCCTGAGTAGACTGTGAAATCTGTAAGAACTTGAATAAAGATTGGTTATGGCTGTAGAGGCCCCACTGGTTTTAGGGCAGCCTCCTGGGCAGCTTCATCCGTGGCCTGGTTCCCTCTTGCTTCTGCAGAGACCTCTAACCTTGTAATTAGCACTATGTACATGACCCATTGCAAATGCGCACCTGCTATCAGTATAAATTGTTACTGATTTTTCTTTGTCTACCAGAGAGCCTGAAACTGGTGACTCGAGTGTTTGACATCCAATGCTCTACTGTGTTCCAGAGTAAAGCCTCGACTTCATGTCCTCATGTAGGGCATTTAGGATTAGTTACTGCCCTAGGGTTAACCTATTTGCTTTTCTGATAAGTATAGCTGTGGCTGCTACTACCTAGAGGCAAGTATGTCATCCAAATGCAAAGGGTTCAAGTCTTTTGAACAAATAGGCTAGTGGCCTTCTCTAAGGGCTGAGACTTTGGGTGAATACTTCTTTGACTATGCCCCTTGTCTCACATACATAGAGGTGGAAAGACTTAGTTACATCTGGTAGCATTAGTTGGCCCATCATCCTTGCTCTGCTTATGTCTATCTAACTGCCTAATATATTACCTCAAAGATCCTGGCTCTGAATTCTTTTAGGGAAAATGGATGTTGAATTTCTTCTGTAGCTGCTTCCTGCTGAGAAGGGATGGAGTATTCCTCAGAGCCAAGAGATCTTACTGTCTGTCAGAGGGACGATGAGGCCTGGGCACAGAAGGAAGTGGGCTTGTGACCTGGCAGAGACAAACTGTAACAAATAGTCTGGTGGAAGGAAAAGAAAACATTTCAGTTTTAATAATCTCTATTGAAATAGAATTTTTCTTCTTAAAATTATCTCTATGTTCATTAAAAGAGCCAAATCAAAACAAATTTAACTATTGTATTTAACTTGGCCTGATTATTTGCATAAATGCAACAAGAATGGTAACCAACTACCTTTGCCAGAATTTCATGATTGAATCATAGTGTGCCCCATAGGGCTAGGAAGCCAAGCCATCCAGCTGCTGTCCGGCCTTGCCTGCAGTATCTGCTGAGTTAGGTGAATCCCACACTTACAGCGACTTCACCTGGACCCACACTCTAGGTTTTAAGGCCCATCTCAGTAGACCTCCTACTCATTGAAGCACAGAGTGCTTGGGGGTTCTGCAGGGACACAGAGGTGTCCTTATTGCTCCCCTTCTACTCTGACCAACCCCCAGTGATGATAGGGCATGGGCCTGATGCTCCAGCGCCAGCAATTTTCAGAGCTCCCAAGCAGGATACCAGGCTTTCCCTTGGCACTCTTATTGGCTTCAAGTCTTAAGAGTTCAGACAGGGCTCTTTAAAATATGATACTTCAGTCAAAGTTTCTGGTCAATAAAACTACTATTGGAAACCAGTCTTATAGAATTTATCCAAAGAAATGTATTGCCACGATTTATTGAGCATTGCCAAATTTCAGAGGAATTATATAAGGAGAAAAATATACTGACCTGCTTTAAGATCTTCTGATTTTCCTTGTCAGTCCTTTCTATGGATTCTTCAGAGTAATATAATTGTCTTTGACGAGGAGAAATTCAAAATATGTCTATACTCAAATAGACAATTATAGCTGTGTTACTAGTAGGGTTCACTGTACTTGACTTGTCCTTAAAATTTCATATGATCTCTGGAAGGGGTTACCTGCCTTCCGAGAAAGGACTAAGGGAACCTTATTGCTTTACAGGGTCTCATATGTCACAGGACCTCACGGGGTCTGTAATTCCTATAATAAAGGGCTAGTACTCACCACTTCCCTCTGTTCCAAACAGGCCTTCCTCAGTTTCCTAAAGTTGAGGTTTGTGCCACACCTGACATGGTTATGGCCACACATGCCTGCAAGACAGTATACAGGCTGCTAACTGCCTTTCAATAGAGACCAAAACCAGATGGGTATTTCCCTTTCCCATTTGGGCACTTGCCCTTTTGGCAACTGCATTCAAATCTGTAAGGTTAATGCAATATTATTATCACAATGAAGTATAATACTGGCACTGTGGCCACCTTAGGTAGCCAAATCTTCTGCTACCATATATGGCACGTGATATGGCTATACAAATATCTTAGGGAGTGACTAAGATCTATTCTTGACCTAATTAAAGCAAAATTGTCTTTGTCTTTATGGAATTATGTCTATGAAGACACAGGCATTATCTAAGTCTATTATACAGTTTTCTGCAGGCCACTGTCAGGGCTGTACATGATGGCCAGTTCTTCTTTCTAGCCACATAGATGATCTGTCTAATTTCTTGAAATTGATTCTGGCATGGGAGAAAGTTGTTTTGCTATAACAGGCAGCTTAACCCCTACATAACTGGGCTTGGAAATCTGCCTAGAAAGCCATAATTTATAAGTTTAACATGTGGCCTTAGATCCTTCTAATCCACAGGGTCTCTGCCATCACTCAGTCAGACTCCTCTCTTGGAGAATCTCAAGGTCTTGAAGGCTCCCCGGTCCAGGGAGAGTGCCTTTCCTTTGCTCTTTGACTTGGAGCTGCCAGTCCAAAACAGCCAGAGTTGCAGTTAGAAACAGCTTTGCATATTGCAAAGAGCTTCTGTGGCAGTGGCTTGGGTATTAGGCCCCTTGTCTTCCCATCAGTCCCCTTTGTGGCAGAGCAGCGACTAGACCTCTCCTAAGGTAGTGCACTGGAAAGGGATCTCAGCCCCTCCTCTTCCAGCAGCAACAGGTACTGAAGCCTTTCAGCACATTTGCAAACAGGGAGCTTTCACTTGCTCTATCTGCTGCTGTTATAGATCCTGGGCTCATTGCTCTATTCCTGGGGTTGCCAGAAGGCCAGTAGCAGTTACTGGCCTCTGGTTTAACTGTTGTAGCCAGCAAGCAGAAGGCCTAAGTCTTATATTGCTTGTTGTAAAATGCTCATTATACACTTGGCTCTTGGGGGCTGAGTCTGCCTAGCCATCAGTTTTAAATCACCAGGGCAGCTAGATTAACTATGCTTGCAGAAAACTTGAGACCTTGAATCTAGTGAAGTTCTGATAAGACACCTGGACCAGATCCATCTACAGCTAGTAAAATTCAACCTATCTCTCCCTGCTTCATGATTAACTGCCAACATCCTCCCTCCCGTTCCTCAGTCCAGTTGCTTGTCTCCCTTTCCTATTGTGTGTGAGTCAGAGGAAGACTATTTCTACAGAAGGGAGAAACAGAAACAGTGGGAGTTTCAGAGAAAACTACAGACTGCTGTAGCAGTGCTCCCTTTCAAAGCCTGAGGTCCAACCTGTGGAGAAAAATGACTCTTAGTCAGCCTTAGATGGCTCACGTAGGACTATGATGTCACTGGCAGGGACAGGGCCTATAATCTATCGGCCCTGCAGAGCTGTAAGCCCTGTCCTTGGAAGTCTCCAACCACCAAAAGAGATAAGAAAGCCATGAATAAAAGTTCTTTGTTCCTTGAAATGTTACAAAGTTATACCTAGGGCTTTAAAATTTAATATAGCAAATTCACATATCAGAACAAACTGAAATCCCTACTTATATAAAATGAGAGAGGAATTTTTATTAGCTAAATGGGCCGACTCCCTCTCTGACAGAGAGCAAAAAACTCAGAAAAAGAATTCCAGCAGCTGCTAAGACTTTTGCACTCTGTCACAGCAGGTCCACCCCATCTTTAAACAAATTAAACAATAGAAAGAGATAACAAATACTCTCCTGTGTACAGCCAGAAGGCACAAAATAGCTTCTGCCTCACACAGACCAGTTAATGAGCAAATAATTATTTCAAGACAGACAAATATCCATACTCACACTTTCTCAGTAGACTAGCCCAGATTGGAGCTGAGAAGATAAACGAAACAATGCCCAACTCCCCAAACGGATCTGGGGGCACTCCTGGCAACCATGCCCCAGAACAGAATTCTCAACCAATGTCCACAGAATAAAACAAAGAAACACAGACACAGACAAAGGACCCCTCCAAAAAACAACAACAAACAAACAAACAAACAAACAAACAAAACAGTCTTCCAACTCTGTGGAAGCAAAACCAAAAGCTAGACACAGCCTCACGCCGACAGCAGGAGCGACCTGCCTCGTCTCAGATACCTGAGGGGATTCCATGTCCCTCGTTATGGGAGGATCGGAACGTCTTCCGATTCCTCCAGCCCGTGGTCCTCCTGTGCATCCACTTAGACCACTTCGGGCTCAACCAGAATACCAGAGGGGATTCTACGTCCTTCCTTACAAGACAAAACACACAAACAGAACCTACCGCGGTTAATCAGGGTCTCGGGGTCGGAGTCCCTCATGGGTCTTGGGGGTCCCAGGCCAGCCCCCAAATGTTATGCCCAGATTTCAAGGTCCCCAAAGACCACCAGGGAGCCGAGTCCGATGCAAAAGCAAAGAGCCTTTATTCAAGCCCTGGGCTTGGCTCTCCGCCTCCACCGACCAGCAGAAGATGCAGGAAGAGAATGAGTTTTTAGGGAATAAAGATTTTATAGGGGGAGGTAGGCCCTCCTCAGACCACTGAGTTGACCAATCCCAATTAATTGATTTAAGGGTGAGCTGGGTAACTGACACATTCTGCGGCCTTTCTCAGAAGAGGGGTCAGGTCAGAGACACAGCTACACAAGATGGAGGACACGGTATGAAATGGAGTCAGTTCTGCTCTGCCTTTCATCTCCTCAATTGATTTCCACATTTGAGTCAGTTAACATACCCCTGAATAAAAAAGAAAACTGGGTCACCGTGAGGAAGGACTTTATAATGTTAATCTTTTTCATAATATTCATGAGAAGGACATAGAGTTAACATAATAACTGTGATTTGGGATAAAGGAAATAATCAGACTTTGGGGAAGTTATTGGATACTGGCTCTGAACTGATACTAATCAGGAGATCCACAATGTCACTGAGGTTCACCGGTCTGAGTAAGGCCTTATGGAGGTCAAGTGATCAATGGAGTTTTAGTTCAGGTGCATCTCACAGTGGTGCAAGTGTGTCCCTGAAACATATCATGTTGTTATTCTCTATTTGCAGAATGTATAATTGAAATAGGCATATTTAGCAATATTGATTTTCTAACATGTGGAATGGTGGTTATAACAGCATGAAAGGTCAGGTAAAAACTGTTAGAAATGCCTCTATTTAGGAAAATGTAAACTAAAAGCAATAATGCATTCTTGAATGGATTACAGAGATAAAAGATTCAAAAATGGCAGAGTTGGTTCTCACCATATCTTCATTTGACTTGCCTTTTTAGCTTTACAGATATCAGATGGATCTTGGAGAATGACAGTAGATAATCATAAGTTTCACCAGGTGCTTACTCTAATTGCAGCTCCCATACCAGATGTGGTCTCATTGCTTGAAGTGAATTAATACATCCCTTGGTACCAATTTTGCAGCTATTGATCTGGTAAATGCATGTTCTTCATTCATGTAAGTAAAGACCACCAGCAACATTTTTCAACTCTCTAGAGCTATGTCATAATATAGTCTGCATGGATCTTGATCATCATTTCCTTTCACAAGATTTCACAGTGGTCCATTACATTTCTGACATGCTTATTGGACCTACTGATCAAGATGTAGTAACTTTCTTTTTTTTAAATATATTTTATTGATTTTTTACAGAGAAGAAGGGAGAGGGATAGAGAGTTAGAAACATTGATAAGAGAGAAACAACTATCAGCTGCCTCATGCACACTTCCTACAGGGGATGCGCCCACAACCAAGGTACATGCCCTTGACCAGAATCAAACTTGGGATCTTTTGGTCCACAGGCTGATGCTCTATCCACTGAGCCAAACTGGTTAGGGCAAGAAGTAGAAACTTTCTAAACTTACTAGTATAAAATGGTGGGAGTTAAATATGAGAAAATGTTAAAGCCTTCTACATCAGTGGAAATTTATAGAGGTCCAGTGCAGTGAGCCCCCTCAAATTTTGGAGGCAATGTATTCCTCAGTTAGATCTCTTACTCCAACCCATTAACTGAGTGATCTGAAAAGCTGCCAGTTTCAGTGGGGCCCAGAGTAAGATAAGGTTCTCCAACAAATCCAAGCTACCTATCCATCTTCTCTGCCACCTGGGCCATATGTTTCAGCAGATCCAATGGTGCTTGAAGTCTGAGTAGCAGATAGACATGCTGTTTAGAAAGTTTGATGATCCCCTATCAGTGAATCACAACACAAACTCAGTATTTTTTTAATAAAACCTTGTCATTCTTTGTAGTTAACTATTCTCTTTTGAGGGATAGCTGTTGGCCTGCTACTGAGCCTAATAGAGACTGACTATTTAACTATGAGTCATCAATTTCCCAAGCAATCTGACCTTTTCATCTTTCTCGCCAATCCATAAAGTGGGCCATAAAAGGCGTACTTGATCAGGCTCCAGCAAGCCCTTAGGCTCAAGTAAGTAACATGAAGGAGTGGCCCGGATGTTCACAGTCCTCACTTCGGCTACACTGCTTTACCTCTCTCACCCTGTACTGTGTTCTCTTGGGGAATTCCTTATGTTCGGTTAAAAGAGGAAGACAGACCCTGTAACTAGTTTACAGACTGTAAACCGTCCCCTAAAGTGGACAACTATTAGCACTACAACTACTTTCTGGGACATTCCTGAGGGTAATGAAAAAGGTAAACTCTCCAAATGGAAGAAAAAACAATATTCGGTGCACCTGGCTGCTCAATATATTTGGAAGGAAAAATGTCCTCATATACAATTATATACTGTCTCTTAGGTATGGCTAATAGTTTGGCTGGATGGTCATGCAATTTCTGGGAACATTATTGAAAAAAATTGTGACAAGAGAATTAGGGCGAGATATATGTGGATAGATATATTTAAATGGAAAAATATGAAGATATTTGTATATCATGTGAATGATCACCAAAGGATAACCTTAGCAGAGGTGGGTTTTAATAATCAAATGGATAGTATGACCTATTTTGTGGATATTGGTCAGCTTCTTTTCGCAGACACACCTGCCATTAGCCTGTGGGTTCACAAAGTCACTGTAGTGGTAGGGTTGGAGTTTAGGCATTTTCTCAGGAACATGGGTTTTTATTCACCAAGGTTGACCTGTATATGGCCACTGTTGATTGTCCAATCTCCAACAGCAGAGAAATACTAAATTATTATAATGGCAACATTGTATTATTTCTTGAGGGTGATCACCCAGTTACTTGGAGGTAGGTTGATTGTATTGAATAGCTTCCCTCATGGAGCAGATAATGTTTTGTTTTTATTAGAATAGACACTTACCTTGGATACAAATTTGTCTTCCTCTCATGTAATGCTTCTTTCAAAACTACCTTCCATGGATTTACACAATGCCTTATCCACTATCATGATTTTTAGCATGGCATTGCTTCTGTTCACTTAACAGCAAGCAAAATGCTGCAATGGACTCATTCTCATAGAATTCACTGGTCTTACTAAGTTACCCACCATCCTAAAGAATCTGGCTTGATACAGTGGTGGAATGGCCTTTTGAAGACTCAGTTAAAATGAAATGAGGTGGGAATATCTTGCAGGGTTGGAGCAATGCTCTCCATAAAGTTATACATGCTCTAAGTTAGCATCTATTTTGTATTGCTGTATCTTCCATAGCTAGAATTCATGAATTAGGGAATCAAATGGTGAAAATGTTAATTGTACTTATACTACCTTGAGGAACCATCAGTAAAATTTTTGTTTCCTATTCTTGTGACCTTATATTCTGCTGGCCTATTGGTCCTAGTTCTAATGGAAGTAATGCTTCTATTAGGAGATCCCACAATAATCCCCTTGAACTGGAATTTAACATTGCCATCAGGCCTTTTTCGAATTTTCATCACTCTGAATCAATAGACAAGGAAAGCAGTGACCATGTTGGCTGAGTCAACTGATCCTGAGCACCAAGGGAAATTAAACTACTACTCCACAGTTGAGATAAGAAAGCATATACCTGAAACACAGGAGATCCCTTAGGGCAGTGGTTGGCAAACTGCCACTTGCAAGCCACAGTTTGCCACTCTGTTGACTAATGAGTTTGTCAACCACTTGACCTAGACTCTCAATTCCAATAATTACAGGCTGTTGTTCCTTGTGATCAAGTCCCTATCCCAGTGGTCGGCAAAACTCATTAGTCAACAGAGTGGCAAACCGAGGCTCATGAGTTGCATGTGGCTCTCGAGCCACACATGGCTCATGAGCCGCAGTTTTTCGACCACTGCCTAGGGCATCTCTTATTATTTCCATGCCCTGTGATTAAGGTCAAAGGAAAATGACAATGATTCAATTCAGGCAGGACTACTACTGGCCCTTATCCTTTGGAGATGTTTTGGGTCACCTCAGTCACACCATTTGGTAAAGAATTGTGACTGAGGAGCTTGCTGAAAGCATGAGGAATACCAAATGGGTAGTGAGAGAAAGTAGTTACAAATACCAGCCATGACAATGTGACCAGATAACAAAGGCTGTAACTGTTATGAGTATCTCTTCATAATTTTCTTATGAATATGTTTGTCTGTGCAAATAGAAATATTTTTCTTCCTTTTGTATCACCATATCAAGGGATATATGATGTCTTAACTTTATATCTTAATATTTGAATTATTATCTTTATGCCTTGGTATATATGTTAAGAAGAATAAATACCACTCAAGGACTTTACCTTTTCTTCTGGGGAAGGGGTTATTAAATTATCAGTTGTACACAGGCTTAGTTTATCATGTTAGGCAGAATCATCACCTTGTTACTGTATTGATTTGACAATTAAGTGTGGCTTAAGAAAATTAATATGTATGTGAAATTAACAAGGATAAACTTGTGATGGTCAATTTTATGCATTAACTTGACTGGGCCATGCCATGTCCAGATATTTGGTTAAATATTTATTTTAGATGTTTTTGTGAGGGTAGTTTTGGGTGAGATTAATATTTAAATCACTAGCCTGAGTAAAGAAGGTTGCTGTCCCTAATGATGAGTGGGCCCAATGAATCAGTTGAAGAAATAAATAGAACAAAAAGGATCACCCTCCTCCAAATAAAGATATTTTTTTCTCCTGCTTGATTGCCTTTAAACAGGAACATCTGCTGTCCTTCAAATGTGAACTATATGGTTAGGTCTCCCATCCTCAGTACTTAGACTTCAGACCACTAAATTCTATTGGTTTTGTTTCTTTGGAATAACCTGATAAATGCACCAGCAAATAATTTGAATTGAACAATATGTAATTTTTTGAGAATGACTTCATTAACTCAAAATAATGTCATCCATTTTCAACCAAGTGATTGCATTATGTCAGTAGTTCATTCTTTTTTTTTTTATTTCTAAGTGGTATTCCTTTGTATGAAAGAACACTTCTGCTGTTTCTAGTTTTAGACAAACATGAATAACTGCTATTATCTTTCATGTACAGCTTTTTGTATTAATTTATGTTTCACTTAGGGTAACTAACCAAGACAGAGGCTAATTACTGTGAATGGTTACCTTCACAAGAAACTGACCAGTTATTTTACAGAGGCAGGCGTTGAGGGGTTTGCCATTTTGCATTCCCATCACTAATGAATGAAAGTTCAACTTCTTTTGTGTCCTTAGCAGCACATGATATTGTCTATTTTTAAGTCATTTTAATAAATGTGTACAGGTATTTGGTAATGGTTTTAACAACTAATAATATTGAACATAGTTTCATGTGCTTATTTGTCATTCTTATTTCCTCTTTGGTAAAGTATATGTTCAACTTCTTTGTTCATTTTCAACTGGATTCTCTTTTTTTTATTGTTGAAGTTTGAATTTTAAAAATATATTCTGGATAGATATCTTCTGTTGGATACATAATTTGTAAAACTCTCTCTTATAAATGTAACTTGTCTTTTGCTCTTTACAGTGTATTTTACATTTTTTAAAACAACTTTATCATTTTTTCTTTTAGAGATGTGACTTTTGTCTCATAAAGATTTTCACCTCTAGTTTCTTCTAAAAGTTTTAAAATCATATATATTACATTTTAATCTATACTACATTTTGTCTCAATTTTTAAAAGATATGAAGTTCTTTGTTTTCATCAGACAAGAACCCACATGAAAATCTGTACCTTGAAACCCCATGTTTCACTAATGTTGTAAATGTCCTGTGTTTTTGTTGTTGTTGTTTACTTTGTGTGTTTTTTTTCTGTATAAAAAAGGTTCTTTAGTAATTCTTTAGAGCAGATATGCTGGTGACAAATTCTGTTAGTTTTTCTTCATTTGAATCATTCTCTCATTCTTGTTTTAAAGACTGTTTTACTTGGAAATAAAATTTTGAGTCAACAGTTTCTAAATAAGTTAAAAATATTGTTCCTCTTGCATATAGCCTCTGGTTTTAGATAAAAAAAATTCTGTCAGTCACATCACCATTTCCATATTGATAATGAACCTTTTTCCCCTTTGACTTTATTCAATAATTTATTTGATCGTTGTTTTCAGCAATTAGTTTATGATATGTCTCTGCATTAATTTTGGAATATCTTCTTTGCTTAGCTCTTTTAATATGTAATTTATATCTTTTGTCAAACTTAGTATGTCACCAGCTATTTTTTCTTCAAATAACTTTTCAGCAATATTCTTTTTCTGCTCATGTTCTGGGAACCTGATTAACACAATCGATTTTTATTTTGTTGGTGTTTTACAAATCCCTGAACTTTAATAACTATTTTAACATATATTTCCTGTTGTTCAACTGGATCTCTTTATTTATTCATTCATTAATTCATTTTGAGAGAGAGAGAAAGATCAAGGAAGAATGAGAGAGATAGAAACATCAGTGATTTGAGATAAATTATTTTAGTAATACTTTAAAGTAGTTCTGCTGGCAATAAATGTGTATATGTATCACATTAATCAAATGCCTCCTGCACGTCCCTCTCGGGATCAAGCTCGCCGCCCAGGCATGTGCTCTGAACAGGAATAGAACTGGCATCCTTTTGGTGGACATGATGATGCCCAACCAATTAAACCACAACACCTAGGGCTACATATTTTCTATTGCTTTAATCTGTAAGTTCATATGTGGTTTCATCTCATCTATAGTCTTCTAAGTCCACCTAGTGACTTTTTTAGTTATTGTATTTTTTAATTCTAAATTTCCATTTGTTTTGTTTTTTAATATTTATAACTAGAGTCCTGGCCCTGGCTGCCAGCACTGCCTTCACTCTGGCCAGAGGCCCGGAGCAGCTGATGCAGTGTGGAATGCCTGTGTCCTGATTGGCACCTGTGTATACAAATTAACCCTCCATTTTTGTCATGTTAATTTGCATACTCACTCCTGATAGGCTGGTGAACGTCATGAAAGTTCAGTCAATTTGCATCTTATTCTTTTATTAGTGTTGATATTTTCTTGAAACTTTCCATTTTACCATTTGTCTCTAGAATTTTTTTCTTTATTTTTTGCCTGACAGTGGTTAATAAAATTATACAGGTTTTAGGTACAATTCTACAATACTTCATCTGTTTATTGTATTGTGTGTTTATCACCATGCCAAGTCTCCTTTCATCACCATTTATCCCAACTTTACCATAATCTTTGATTATCCATTTGAATATTTCAACAATAGTCGCTTTAAAGTTGTGGTCAGATAATTTCAACATGTTTTATGTTTTTATTGGTCTCTTTTCTCCTCATGGAAACTGGTATCTTCAAATTGTTTATATGCTGAGTAATTATGGATTGTACCTTGGGTATTTTGTATATTACATTATATTGATCTGGGTCTTGTTTAAATGCTGTGAAGTAAGTTGATATTTTTGTTTAAATAAACAATTGACCTGTTTTATTCAGGCTACAAGTTCCAAACTGCCTTTTGTGAGCTGTGATTTATTATTTTGTTTTAATTTAAATTCTTTATTGTTGAAAGTATTACCTATGTCTCCTTTTCCACCCATTGACCTCCCCCCACCACTCCCAGTTCCCAGTACATGTCCTCAACCCCTTACTGTCTATGTCAATTGGTGATGCTTATATGTATACATACAAATCCTTTGTCAGATCTCTTGCTCTACCTCCCACTCTCCCCTACCTTCCCTCAGAGGTTTGATGATTGGTTCAATGTTTCTGTGTCTCTGGATCTATTTTTGTTCATCAGTTTATGTTGTTCATTATATTCCACAAATGAGAGAGGTAATGTGACATTTATCTTTCTCTGACTGGCCTATTTCACTTAGCATAATGCTCTCCAGGTCCATCCTAGCTGTTGCGAATGGTAAGAATTCTTTCTTTTTTTTTTTAAATTAAATCTTTATTATTCAGATTATTACATTTGTTTCTCTTTTTTTCCCCTCCATAGCACCCCTCCACCCAGCTCCCACCCTCCCTCTGCCCTTAGCTCCCTCCCATTGATCTCATCCATAGGTGTATGATTTTTGTCCAGTCTCTCCCTGTATACCCTTCACCCCTTTCTCCCTGAGAATTAACAGTCCACTCCCTTTCTGTGCTCCTGATTCTATTATATTCACCAGTTTATTCTGTTGATCAAATTTTTAAGTCACTTAATTTTTAGATTCACTTGTTGATAGCTATGTATTTGTTCATAATTTTTTGTCTTTTACCTCTTTCTTCTTCCTCTTCTAGAAGAGTACCCTTCAGCATTTCATATAATACTGGT
>PVJN01026047.1:0-29515 GCA_004026805.1 Lasiurus borealis
TTTTTTTTTTTTTTTTTTTTTTTTTTTTTTTTTTTTTTTTTTTTTTTTTTTTTTTGGTCTTTATGTCATTTATTTCTGCTCTGATCTTTATTATCACCTTCCTTCTGCTCACTCTGGGATTTTCTTGTTGTCTTCTTTCTAATTGTTTGAGTGATAGCATTAGTTAATTTACTTCAATTTTTTCTTGTTTTTTGAGGTAGGTCTGTAGAGCTATAAACTTCCCTCTCAGAACTGCATTCAATGTATCCCATAGGTTTTGGATTGTTGTGTTTTCATTATCATTAGTTTCCAGAATGTTTTTAATTTCTTCTTTGATCTCATTGGTAATCCAATCAATATTTAATAACATGCTATTCAGCTTCCAAGTGTTTGAGTGTTTTGAATTGTTTTATTGTAGTTTATTTCTAATATTATGCCATTGTGGTCTGAAAAGATGCTTGGTATGATTTCAATCTTTGTGAATTTTGGGTAGACTTTGCTTGTGACCTAGTATGTGGTTTATTTTTGAAAATATCCCATTTGTACTTGAGAAGAATTTATAGTCTACATCATTGGTTTGAAATGTTCTGACGATGTCAATTAACTCCTTCTGATCTAGTGAGTCATTTAGGGTTGTTGTTTCTTTGCTGATTTTTTTTTTGTCTAGAGGATTTATCCAGTGATGTCAGTGGTGTATTCAAGTCCCCTACTATGATTGTATTCTTGACTGTCTATCTCTTTATATCTTCCAGGAGATTTTTATGTATTTGTATGCTCATGCATTGGGTTCATATATGTTTACCAGGGTTATATCCTCCTGTTGTATTGATTCCTTTAATATCATTAAGTGGTCTTCCTTATCTCTTGTTATGGCCTTCACTTTGAGGTCTATTTTGTCAGATATAAGTATTGCTACCACAGCTTTTATCCCCTTTCAATTTGCCTGAAAGATAGTTTTCTATCCCTTCACTTTCAGTCTGTGTGAGTCTCTTGTTCTGAGGTGGGTCTGTTGTAGACAGCATATATATGGGTCATATTTCTTTTATCTATTCAGCCACTCAATGTCTTTTGATTGGAGCATTTAGTCTGATTACATTTAAAATATATATAATATATATTTTATTGTTTTTTGTTTGTTTGTTTGTTTGTTTTGTTTTGTTTTGTTTTGTTTTGTTTTTTTTTTTTACAGAGAGGAAGGGAGAGAGATAGATAGTTAGAAACATCAACAAGAGAGAGATATTGATCAGCTGCCTTCTGCACACCTCCCACTGGAGATGTGCCTGCAACCAAGGTACATGCCTTTGACCAGAATCGAACCTGGGACCCTTCAGTCTGCAGTCTGATGCTCTATCTACTGAGCCAAACCGGTTTAGGCAGTCTGATTACATTTAAAGTTATGGAAAGATGCTTGTTTGTAGCCATTTTTATTTCTTGAGGCTGTGTTCCTTCTTACATTTTTGTTTCTTCTTTTTACAGCATTCCCTTTAACGTTTCTTGCATTGCTGGTTTGGTAGTGATAAACTCCCTTAGGTTGTTTTTTTTTTTTTTTTTTTCTCTGAAGTTCTGATTTCCCCTTCAATTTTGATTGATAGTCTTGCTGGATAGAGTATTCTTGGATTCAGTCCCTTGCTTTGCATCACTTAGTATATCTCCTTCCATTCCCTTCTAGCTTGATATGTTTCGGTTGAGAAATCATTTGATAATCTGATAGAGGATCCTTTGTAGGTAACTCTCTGTCTCTCTCTTGCAGCCTTTAAGATTCTCTCTTTGTCAATAACATTTGCCATTGTAATTATGGCGTTCCTCGGTGTGGGTCTTTGGGATTCACCTTGCTTGCGACTCTTTGTAGGTGAGTAACTTTTTTCTTCCCCATATCAGGGAAGTTTTCGGTCATTATTTCTTCAAATAAATTTTCTAATCCTTGCTGCTGTTCTTGTCCTTCTAGCAGCCCTATTGTATGTATGTTTTTTTCGTTTTGCATTGTCCCCAAGCTCCTTAGGCTCTCCTCCTGCTTTTTAATTTTTTTCTAGTTGCTGTTCAGATTGGGCTTGTTTCTGTAACTGATCTTCTAACTCTGCTTCCTCTAGTCTACTGTTGAAGCCTTACATGGTGTTTTTGATTGTAGCTATATCATTTTTCATTTCTTCCTGATTTTTGCATAGGCTGTTGATTTTCTAGTCCTTCTGCTGTATGAATTATATGACCATTACTCTGAATTCTTTTTCTGTCATATTGCATGCTTCTGTTTCACTTATTTCTTTACTTGGTGCTTCCTCCTTTTTTTTCCTCTGGGGATTGCTTCGATGTCTCCTCATTCTGACTACCTTCAGAAAGTTCAGATGTTGAGTCGCGGGGGCCCGGACTGTGGTTCAGTGGAAGTTTTGTATCCCCCAAGTGTTACTTAAGAGTTCTGATACCAAGTCGTGCAGTTTCTGTGGGTTGTTAGGAACCATGCTTTCCATGGGTCAGAGTCACCAGTGCTTAGTGTGGCCTCGTGGTACACCTAGAATCATGGAAGCTGCCTGTGCCACATTGAAACAGAGAACCCACTGGCATGTGCCAAAAATCAAAGTCCTCTATTATATGTCAGGAGTCAGAGGCTCCCTGTGTCCATGCCAAGACTTGAGTATCAGAGTCTCTGTTTCTTGGTGCTACCTCACACTGAGAATCAGGTCCCTTTGTGCACATGCAAAAAATTTTTAGTCAGTGGCTCTTAGTGTGAATGTACTGGGAATCAGGGATCTCAGGTGCATGTAAAGAGGAATGGAGTCTAGTCACTGGTAGTCAATGCTGCCTCTTGTGTGGAGATTTAGGGTCCCCGATCTACACAGGAGACCGGGTTGCTCAGTCACACTGTGTTGATAGGAAGACCACTTTTGCCTTGTGGAATACAGCCTTCTGTGTGCATTTGCTCTGAATCAAAGTCAGGTGACACTGCTCCTTAGTATGGGTGTGGGGTCTGGTCACACAGGTATGCACTGTGGAAAACAAATTCCCTGTGTCCAGGTACTCAGGTTCAAATTCAGCACTGTTTTCCTGTGTGGGCACAGGGTCTGGTCATGGGGAACAAACTCCCCGAGACCACACATCCAGATTCAAATTCACTGCAGCCTCTCTGCTAAGGTGCACGGTCTGGTTATGGGAAACTAACTTCCTGGGTTTGCACCCCCAGGCTCAAATGCAGTGATGTTTCCCTGCATGCGTGTAGGATCTGGTCACAGAAAACTATCTCCCTAAGGTCGTGCAGCTATGCTCACATTCAGGACTGTATTCCTGCCTGGGCATGGAGGCAAGATGCGGGAAACTAATTCCCTGAGTTCACAAGACCGGGCTCAAGTTCAGTGTTGTCTCCCTGCCCTGAGTGAGCGGGATCTGGTCACAGAAGACCAGGTCCCTAGAGATGAGCAGCAAGGCTCAAATTCTGCTCAGTCTCCTGGCCTGGGCATGGAGATGAGTTGCAGGAAACAAATTCCCCAAGTTCCCAAGTCCAGGGTCAAGTTCAGCACGGTCTCTCTGCTCTGCGTGGATGCGGGATCTGGTCACAGAAGACCAGCTCCCTAGAGATGAGTGGCTAGGCTCAAATTCCACTCAATCTACCTGTCAGAGACTATTCGTGGGAAACAATCTTCCTGAGTCTGACACCAATGCTCAAACTCAGGCAGAGAACCCACTGCTTAGTATGTGCAGAAAGCCTTATTGTACAGCTGGGGTCTGGTACAGTTTTCCCAAAAAATAAGACAGTGTCTTATATTAATTTTTGCTCCCAAAGATGCGCTAGGTCTTATTTTCATGGGATGTCTCATTTTTCCATGAAAAAGAATACAGTACACATTTATTGTTAAACAAAAAAAAAAAAAGGAAACTTATTACCTGTATACAGTATGATACCCATAGTAGTTGTCATCACAAACCAGTTCACTGATTGGCAGCAGCAGAGCTGAAGCTATTCAGGAAGTGTGAGGTCTCTTTAAATCAGGAGTCAGACACCTTATGTAGCTTCCAGGGCCTTATATTCCAGAGAGGCCTTATGTTTGGGGGAGGCCTTATTATCAGGGAGGTCTTATTTTCAGGGGGGTTGCCTTATATTACAGAGAGAGGCAAAACTGGAAGTAGATCTTATTTTTGGGGGATGTCTTACTTTCAGGGAAATAGGGTAGTTTCTATGTTGCTGCTGCACAGGCGATGGGGGAGGGAGATTGGCTTTGTGACTCACAGAAATCTGAGACCAGGTGCCTGGAGTTCTGGTGTCCCTGGGTCTGCAGCTGTGGTGGCAGGTCTTCTACCAGAGCAGCTGTACAGTCTTAGTTTACTTCAGAGACCAGACTGGGTGGTGGATAGGGTAGGATCCTAGTCTCAAGCAGTTCTGTTCTTAAAGATGTCATGGTCTCTGTGCCATTGGTATCCTCCCCGGAGTGTTTGTGGCAGCTGCGGGGTTAGACCACCTAAGAATGCCCATGCTCACAGACCCTTGGAAGAACTGCAGGGTCAAACTGTCCCTATTTCACTCACACATACCTCCACACATGTCCACACACACCTCTATTGCTCCCTCACTCTCTCACACACCCTCCCTTCCCTACCTTCTTCCAGTTGCCATCTTGCCTCCCAGGTTAGCCATATATGACCTTTTTTATGTTGAGGTATGATCTTTCTATTCCCATCTTGCTAAGAGTTTTTATCAAAAATGGGTCTTGGGTTTTATCAAATGCTTTTTCTGCATTAATTGATATGACTATGTTTCTTATCTGTCAATTTGTTTATATGATGTATCACATTTATTGATATTGCATCATCCTTGCATCCCTGAGATAAATCCTACTTAATCACGGAGCGTGATATTTCTGATATACTCCTGAATCCGATTTGCTAGAATTTTGTTGAGCATTTTGGCATCTATGTTCATGAGGGATTATTGGCCTGTAATTCTCTTTCATTGTGTTGTCTTCTTTATATGGTTTTGGTATTAGAGTGCTGCTGGCTTCATAGAATGAGCTTGGAAGTGTTCCTTCCTCTTTTATTTTTTGGAATAGTCTGAGTAGGATAGGTTTTAATTCTTCCTTGGATGCTTGGTAAAACTCCCCTGTGAAGCTGTCTGGCCCCAGGCTTTTGGTTTTTGGAAGCTTTTTGATGACTGCTTCAATTTTTTCCATAGTTATTTGCCTATTGAGATGTTTAGATTCTTCCTGAATGAGTTTTGGAAGGTTGTATTTTTCTAGAAATATGACCATTTTCTCCAGGTTGTCCAGTTTGTTGGAATAGAGTTGTTCATAGTATTTTTTAACCATCTTGTGTATTGTGGTGGGGTCTTTTGTTATTTCTCTTCTTTCATTTCTGATTTTGTTTCTTTGGTCTTCTGTCTTTGCTTCTTCATGAGCCTGGCTAGAGGTACATCAATCTTGTTTATTCTTTCAAAGAACCAGCTCTTGGTTTTGTTTATCTTTTATATTGTTTCTCTGGTCTCTATGTCATTTATCTTCACTCTGATCTTTATTATTTCCTTTCTTCTGCTTTTACTGGGCTTTTCTTGTTGCTTTCTTTATAACTCTTTCAGTTCTATGGCTAGGTAATTTATTACCACTGTTTCTTGTTTTTTGCAGAAGACTTGTGGAGCTATGAATTTCCCTCTCAAGACTGCTTTAGCTGTTGTATTTTCATTGTCATTTGTTGCCATGATGGTTTTTATTTCTTGTTTCATCTCTGTAGGATCCCAGTCATCATTGTTTAATAGCATACTATTTAGTCTCCATGTGTTTGATTTTTTGGGGTAGTTTTTATTGTAGGTGATTTCCAGTTTTATGCCATTGTGATCTGAGAAGATGCTTGATATGATTTCTATCTTCTTGAATTTGAAGTGACTTTGCTTGTGACCCAATATATCATCTATCTTGAAAATTACTATGTGCACTTGAGAAGAATGTATATTCTGTGGCTTAGGAGTGAAATGTTCTGAAGATATCAATTAATTACATCTGGTCTAGTGAGTTATTTAGGATTGATGTTTCTTTGCTCATTTTTTGTTTAGAGGATTTGTCCAATGGTGATAGTGGCATATTAAAGTCTTCTACTATGATTGTATTGCTACCAATCTCTTCCTTGATATCGTTCAGGAGGATTTTTTTTTAAATGTACTGTATTTGAGTGTTCCTATATTGGGTGTGTATATGTTTACCAGTTATTTCTTCTTGTTGGATTGCCCCCTGTAGTATTATGAAGTGGCCTTCCTTATCTCTTTTTATGTCATTTACTTTGAGATCTAATTTGTCAGATACAAGTATTGCTACCCCAGCTTTTTTTTCCATATCCATTCGCCTGAAAAACCTTTTTCCTATTCCTTCAACATCAGCCTGTTTTTGTTTTTTTTTCGTGTTTTTTTTTTTCTGGAGGTTGGTTTCTTGTAGACAGCAGATATGGATCATGTTTTCTTATCCAATCCATTACCCTATGTCTTTTGATTGGAGCATTTAATCCATTTACATTTAAAGTTATTATTGATAGGTACTTGTTTGTTGACATTTTTATTCTTCACCCTTGTGCTCCTTCTTCACTTCCTATTTCTTCTGTTTACAGCAGACCCTTCAAAATTTCTTGCATTGCTTGTTGTTGGTAATAAATTCCCTTAGTCCTTTTTTTGTTTGTGAAGCACTTGGTTCCACCTTCAATTTTGAATGATAGCCTTTCTCGGTATAGTGTTCTTGGATTCAGTACCTTGCTTTACATCACTTTGTATATGTCATTCCATTCCCTTCTGGCCTGTTGTGTTTCTGTTGAGAAGTCAGTTGATATTCTAATAGGATATCCCTTGTAGGTAACTTTCTGTCTCTCTCTGGCAGCCTTTAAGATTCTTACATTGTCGTTAGTGTTTGCCAATTTAATTATGATGTATCTTGGTGTCTGTCTTTTGGGGTTCAACTTGTTTGGGATTCTATGTGTTTCTTGGACTTGCATAGTTTTCTTCTTGCCAATATCAGGGAAGTTTTCTGTCATTATTTCTTCAAACAGGTTTTCTATTTCTTGCTCAGCTTCCCCTCCTTCTGGCACCCCTATTATGCGAATGTTGTTTCATTTTGTATTGTCCCAAAGGTCCCTTAGGCTCCCCTCTTGCTTTTTAAGTCTTCTTTCCAGTTGCTGCTGTGTTGTGTGTTTTTTCCTACCTTGTCTTCTAATTTGCTAATGCATTCCTCAGCTTCTTCTAGTCTACTATTTTAATATATTGCTGCATCTGAGTTGCTAATGTTTTTTGAGTATTTTAGCATCTATGTTCATCAGGGATATTGGCCTGTAGTTCTTTTCCTTTGTAGTGTCTTTATCTGGTTTTGGTATATCCCAAGGAAACAAAAGCACCAATCAGAAAGGACATGCACCCTCATGTTCATAGCATTATTATTATAATTAGCTATTATAAATTATAAGATTTGGTAACAGCCTAAATGCCCATCAGCAGATGAATGGATTATAAAACTATGGTACAGCTATACAATGGAATAAATACATATACACAAAAAATAGAGGCACAGAAATATCAAACAGACTGCCTAATGACAGCGGGAAGGCTGGGGAGGGTTGGGTGGCTGGGAGGGGGAGGTAAGAGGTCAACCAAAGGACTTGTATACATGCATACAAGCATAACCAATGTATGAAAGACATTGAGAGGGGGGTGAGGGCATTTGCCAGGGGGTACAGGAGGCTGGGGGGTTAATTGCTACTATTTGTAATACTTTAAACAATAAAAAAAAGAAAAACAAAGCAAAACACATGGTGAACCCTAGCTGTTCTGGCTTAGTGGATAGACCCTCTGCCTACAGACAGAATGTTCCTGGGTTCAATTGCAGTCAAAGTTATGTACCTCAATTGCAGGCTTCTCTTCGGCCCCGACCCTGGTTGGGCAACAAATCAATGTATTTCTCTCACCTTGGTGTTTCTCTCTGTCTTTCCCTCTCTCTTCCACTTGTTCTAAAAATCAATGAAAAAATATCTTCAGGTGAGGATAACAAAAACAAGCAAATCTAAAGGAATACATGGTGAAATAAAGCATTTCCCAGACAAAAAAGGGGGCTAAATGAGTTTATCATCACCAAACCAGCACTATAAGAAATGGTAAAGGGACTACTGTAATGAGAACAGGAAATATATAGAGAAATGTAGACATAAGAGATTAAAATGATAATAAATAAATACCTATAAATAATAAGCTTAAATGTAATGGATTAAATGCTCCAATCAAAATACATAGGTAACTGAATGAATATAAAAAACATGACCAAACTACTAATATGTGTTGTCTACAAGAGACCCACCAAAAAAAAAAAAAAAAAAAAAAAAAAAAAAAAAAAAAAAAAAAAAAAAAAAAAAAAAAAAAAAAAAAAAAAAAAAAAAAAAAAAAAAAAAAAAAAAAAAAAAAAAAAAAAAAAAAAAAAAAAAAAAAAAAAAAAAAAAGATGCACACAAGATGAGAGTAAAGGGATAGAAAAAAATTTCCATAAAAATTGAAACAAAAATGAACTGGGGTAGCAATACCCATATATGACAAAATAGACTTCAAAATGAAGGCCATCACAAGAGACAACAAAGGTTACTACATTCTATTAAGAGGATCACTCCAAAAAGAAGAAATAACCCTTGCAAACATATATACATCCAATACAGGAGCACCTAAATATATTATAAAAACTTCTAAAGGACTTTAAGGGAGAGATCGACCTCAATACAGTCATAGTAGGGGACTTCAATACCCCATTGACTTAACTGGATAGATCTTCCAGACAAAAAAATTAACAAGGATCCTTAGCCAGATTTGCTCAGCAGATAGAGGATCAGGCTATGGACTGAAGGGTTCGGGTTCACTTGCAGTCAAGGGCATGTGACTCAGTTGCAGGCTCAATCCAATACTGGTCAGAGTGCATGCAGGAGGTAATCAATCAATGTGTCTCACATCAATGTTATCTCTCTGCCTCTCCCTCTTCCTTTCTAAAAACCCTTAACAGGGAAACAGTGACTCTAAATGACACACTGCATCAGATGGATTTATTTGACATATCATCCCAAAATTATAGTGTATACATTCTTCTCAAGTGCACATGTCATTCACAAAGATAAACCAGATGTTTGGAGAAAAAAAAACAAGTCTCTATAAGTTCAAGAAGATTGAAATCATATCAAGCATCTTCTCAGATCATAGTGGAATGAAATTAGAAATAAACTATGATAAAAGTACTGAAAAACATTCAAACAAATGGAAGCTAAATACCATGTTATTAAACAAGGAATGGGTTACCAATGATATCAAGAAAGAAATAAAATACTTTCTGAAGAAAAAATGGAAATGAACACACAAGAAAACAAAATCTCTGGGACACAGCAATCGCAGTCCTGAGAGGGAAGTTCATAACACTACAGGCCTGCTTTAAAAACAAGAAAAATTAATAATAATAAACTATTTAATCCTAATACTTGAAGAATAAGAAAGAGAACAACAAAAAAGTCCAAAGTAAGTAGAAGAAATGAAATAATAAATATCTGAGCAGAAATAAAAGATATAGAGACTAAAAAACAAACAAACAAAAACAATAACAAATATCAATAAAACCAAAGGCTGGTTCTTAGAAAAGATAAATAAGATTGGTGAACCTTTAGCCTCAGTCATTAATAAACAAAGAGAGATGAGCCAAATAAATAAAATCTGAAATGAAAGTGGTTAAGTAACAACTGACACCACAGAAATACAAAGGAGTGTAAGAAAATACTATGAATACAAGCTGGACAATGTGGATGAAGTTTACAAATTCCTAGAAAAAAATTAATCTCCTAAAACTGATTCAGGAAGCATCAGAAAATCTGAATAGTCCAATAACAACTAATGAAATAGAAGCAGCAATAAAAAAAAAACTCCCAGCAAACAAAAGCCCTCATCTGGATGGCTTCACAGGGGAGATTTACCAAACATTCAAAGAAGAACACTTATACTCTTGAAACTATTCTAAAAATTCCAAGAGAAAGGAACACTTCCAAGATATTTTTATGAGGCCAGCTTTATCCTAATTCCAAAACCAGATAAGGACACTACAAAGAAAGAATTACAGGGCAATATTCCTGATGAGCATCAATGCTAAAAACATCAACAACATATTACAAATTGGATCCAGCAATATTTGTAATTGCTGGATTACAAATTCAAAAGATCATATACCATGACCAAGTGGGATTCATTTCAGGGATTCAAGGCTGGTACAATATTTACAATTCAATAAACATGATACATCACATAAACAAATTACATGATCATATCAATAGATGCAGAAAAAATATTAGACAAAAATCTAATACCCATTTTAGATAAAAACTCAGCAAAGTGGAAATAGAGGGAGCAGATTTCAGTATAATAAAGGCCATATATGACAAACCTATAGGGAACATCATACTCTACGGGTAAATTTAAAACCATTTTTCCTAAGATCATCAATAATACAGGGATGCCTGCTTTCACTTCTTTTATTCAACATAGTAATGGAAGTCCTTGCCACAGTGATCAGATAAGAAGAATAAATAAAAAGCATCCAAATGGGAAAGGAGGAAGTAAAAAAAATCATTATTCGCAGATGACATTAACTTCTACATAGAAAACCCTAAATATTCCACAAAAAAACTATTTGACTTAATTTGGCAATGTAACACGATACAAAATTAACATCCAAAATTCAATGTTTTTTAATACAATAATAATGAATCCTCAGAAAGAAACTAAAAAAAATTCCATTTATGACAATAATAAAAAAATTAAGATACTTAGGAATAAACATAACAATGGAGGTAAAAGACTTAAACTCCAAAAACTATAGGACATTGAAAACAAAGATAGAGGAAGATACAAACAAGTGGAAGAATACACTGTTCATGGTTTGGTAGAATTAAAATAATTAAAATGTCCATATTACCCAAGGCAATCTACAGATTCAATGCAATCCCTATTAAAATGCCAACAATATATTTCATAGATCTAGAACAAATACTCCAAAAATTTAAATGGAACAAAAAAGACCTCGAATTGCTGCAGTAATGTTGAGAAAGAAGAACAAAGTTGCCGGAATCACAATAACAGATACTAAGCTATACTACAAAGTACCATAATCAAAACAGCTAGGTACTGGCACAGGAACAGCCATATAGATCAATAGAACAGAACAGAGAGCCCAGAAATTGACCCATGTTATTGCACTCAGTTAATATTTGGCAAAGGAGGCAAGAACATACAATGAAGTTAAGACAATATTTTCAATAAATTGTGTTGGGAATTTGGACAAATACATGCAAAATAATCAAACTAGACCACCAACTTACCACATACACAAGAATAATATAAAAATTGATAAAAGGCTTACATGTAAGTCATGAAACCATAAAAATCTTAGAAGAACCATAGGTAGCAAAATCTAAGACATCTGCCATAGTAGTATGTTTGATACAAATACATCTTCTAGGGTAAAGGAAAGTAAGGAGAAAATAAACAAATGGGACTATACCAAAATAAAAAGCTTCTGCATAGCAAAAGAAACTATCAACAAAACAAAAAGGGAACCCAGTGTATGGGAAAACATATTTGACAATGATTCTTCTGATAAAGGGTTACTATCCACAATATATAAGGAACTTATACAACTTAAAAAAAAAAGGAAGATGAACAATTCAATTAAAAAAAGGACAAAGGACCTAAATAAACACTTCTTCAAAGCAGACATATAGATGGCCAAGAAACGAATGAAAAATGCTCAAAGCCACAGATCAACAAACAGCTGCAATTTTAAATGACAGTGAGGTCTCACCTCATACCTGTCAGACTGGCTACCATCAAGAAATAAACAAATGACAAGTACTGGTAATGACATGTAGAGAAAACAGAACCCTAGTACACTGCTGTTATAAATGCATATTGGTGCAGCCATTATAAAAAAAAAAACAGTATGGAATTTCCTCAAAAAATTAAATATGGAACTGCCATTTGATTGAGTTATCCCACTTCTAGGTATATGTCCTAAAAAACCCCAAACACCTATCATCAATAATGTATGTACCCCTATGCTCATAGCAGCACAATTTACAATAGTTAAGATCTGGAAACAGCCTGAGTGCCCACCATTAGATGAGTGGATAAAAAAACTATGATACATTTGCACCATGGAATACCATGCAGCAGTAAAAAAGGAAGTATCTCTTATACTTTGAGACTGCATGGAGGGACCTTGAGAATATTATGCTAAGCTAAATAAGCCAGTCAGATAAATATAAGTATCACATGATCTCACTCATATTGGAAGCTAATAAATAAACTGGTGAACAAAATAGATCCAGAGTCATAGAACCATAGAACAGACTTCAGAATCTCAGAAGGAACACAGAGGAGGGTGGGCAGGTGGGAAGAGATCAACCAAAGAACCTTTATGCCTATATGCATAACTCATGGTCACAGATAATGGAGTGGTGAAGGCCTAGGATGGGAGTGGAGATGGGCTAGAAAGAGTCAATGGGGGAAGAACAGGAACATATGTAATACTTCCAACAATAAAGATTTTTAAAAAGGGAAAAAATAGGAGTCAACTGTAGAAAGGAAGTAAAGCAAGCAGAAATTAATGGCATTTTTTTTTATAGTAATAATGAACTCTCCAAAAGAGAAACTAAAAAAGTCCCTTTTAGCATTGTAACAAAAAATATTAAGATACTTAGGAATAAAATTAAGCAAGGAGGTAAAAGACCTGTACTCAGAAAAATACAAGAAACTGAAAAAAGATATAGAAGATGATATAAACAAGTAGAAGAATGTACCTTGTTCAGGGAATGGAAAAATCAACATCATTAAAATGTCTACACTACCCAAAGCAATCTAGATTTAATGCAATCCCTATTAAAATACCAACATCATATTTCACTGATCTAGAAAAAATACTCTAAAAATTTATATGGAACCAAATAGATCTCAAGTAGCCACAGCTACTTTGAAAGGGCAAAGTTAGAGGGATCTCAATAACAGATATAAAGTTATACTACAGTCACTGGAATCAAAACAGCCTGGTATTGGCACAAGAACAGACAAGTAGACCAATGGAACAAAATAAAGAATCCAGAAATTGACCCAAGCCATTATGCTCAATTAATATTTGACAATGGAGGAAAGGGCATACAATGAAGTAGAGACACTCTCTTCAATAAATGGTGTTGAGAAAATTGAATGGGCACATGCAAAAATTAAAATTAAACCAACTATTTATACCATACACAAGAATAAACTCAAATTGGATTAAATATTTTAATGTAACTTGTGAAATCATAAAAATCCTCAAAGAAAACGTGGCTGAAAAATGTCACACAGAGCAGAATTTTTTCTGGTACATCACATAGGGAAGAGAAAACAAATTAAAAAAAATAAGCAAATTGCACTATCAAAAAAAAAAAAAAAGCTTTTGCACAGCAAAAGAAACCACCATCAAAATGAAAAGGGAACCCACTGAATGCGAGAACATATTTGGTAATAACACATCTGATAAGGAGTTAATTTCCAAAATATATAAAGTACTCATACTACTCAACAAAAGACAAACAACCCAATTAAAAAATAGGCAGAAGGAAGAAAAAAATGTTGGCAGAATAGATGGATGTGTCTGGACCATTGTTGTTGAACAGTCAGAGAGTACAGCTGAGGGTCACACTGGGAGTGTTTGTTGGCAAGTTAAGGGATAGTCATCCTTCAGGAGAAGGTGGGGGACTGCTGGACCAGGCTTCCCTGACCAGGCAACCCCACTCCACGGTTTTTTTTTTCTCCTAGAGCCACCAGCATGAATGTGGAAACCGGGCCATCTTGCAGAAGAAAGGAGATGTTTCTGGCAGCCTGAAAAGCTACAGCTGTGGCACCCACTGAACAGCTAAGGGACCCAGAACACTGATCCCCAATCAGTGCAAAAACTCGGATTCAGAGGAGCTCCACACACCACATGGAAAGGTCAGATTTTGCCTGGGATAAGGAGAGAGAACTACAAAACTAGACACCCAGAGAAGAAAGACCATGGGCAGATGAAGAAACATCCTGCATATGAATGAAAAGTAGGCATCATCAGAAAAGGAAATAAACGAAATAGAAGCAAACAACCTGCCAGAGAAAGAGTTCAGAGAAATGGTCATAAGGTGGCTGAAAAGAATGGAAGACAAATTCAACAATATGAGTAAGAAGCAAGAGGAAATTATAAAGGACCAAGAAGAAATGAAAAATGATGTTGCTGCTGTAAAGAACTCAATAGAAAGCATTAAGAGTAGACTAGAAGAAGCAGAGGACTGCATCAGTGAGCTTGAAGAAAAGGTAGGAAAAAAATACCCAAGTACAGCAGCTTCTAGAAAAAAAAATATTAAAAAGCAAGAGGAGAGCCTAAGGGAACTTTGGGATAACACGAAACAAAACAACATCCATATAATTGGGGTTCCAGAAAGAGTGGAAACTGAGTAAGGAATAGAAAAACTATTTGAAGAAATAATGACAGAAAACTTTCTTGATATAGGAAAAAAATAAACCTCACAAATCCAAGAAGCTCACAGAGTCCCAAGCAAAATGAACACCAAAAGACCAACATCAAGGCACATTATAGTTAAATTGGCAAACACCAACGACAAAGTAAGAATCTTAAAAGTGGCCAGAGAGAAACAGAAAGTTACCTACAAAGGAAACCCCATCAAACTAGCAACTGACTTCTCAACAGAAAGTCATCAAGCCAGAAGGGAATGGAATGAAATATACAAAGTCATGCAAAGGATGGGTCTGAATCCAAGAATACTGTACCCAGCAAGGCTTTCAATCAAAATTGAAGGTGAAATCAGAAGCTTCACAGACAAAAAAGGACTAAGGGAATTTATTACCACCAAACCAGCAATCCAAAAAATGTTTAAGGGTCTGCTGTAAAAAAAGAAAAAATAGGAAGTGAAGAAGGAACACAGGGGTAAAGAATAAAAATGGTGACAGATAAGTACCTATCAATAATAACTTTAAATGTAATCGGATTAAATGCTCCAATCAAAAGACATAGGGTAATGGATTGGATAAGAAAACATGACCCATATATCTGCTGCCTACAAGAAACCCACCTCAGAAAAAGAAATGCACACAGACTGAGGGTGAAGGGATGGAAGACAGTTTTTCCGGCAAATGGAAATGAAAAAAAAGTTGGGATTGCAATACTTATATCTGACAAATTAGACCTCAAAGTGAAGGCCATAACAAGAGATAAGGAAGAGCACTTCATATTACTAAAGGGAGCATTTCAATAAAGAAGATATCACTCTGGCAAATATATATGCACCCAATGAAGGAGCACCCAAATACATAAAAAAACAAAACTTCTGGAAGATGTCAAGGGAGAGACTGACAGTAATACAATCAAAGTATGGGACATTAATACCCCACTAACACCACTGGACAAATCCTCTAAACAAAGAATCATCAAAGAAACATCAATCCTAAATGACTCACTAGACCAGATGGAATTAATTGACATCTTCAGAACATTCCACCCCAAAACTACAGAATATACATTCTTCTGAAGTGTACATGAGTCATTTCCAAAGATACTCCACATTTTGGGACACAGGCAAAGTGTCTACAATTTGAAAAAGAATGAAATCATATCAAGCATCTTCTCAGATAATATTACAATTGCATAATATTATAAATCAACTACAATAAATACAATTTAAAAAATTCAAACATTTGGAAGCTAAAAAGCATGCTATTAAACAATGACTGGATTACCAAAGAGATCAAAAAAGAAATAAAATGCATCATGACAATAAACGACAATGAAAACATAATAATCCAAAATCTATGGGACAGAGTGATAGCAATCTAGAGAAGGAAATTCAGAGCTCTAAGTCCAACCTCAAAAAAAAAAACAACAAAAAAACACAAAAGAAAGAAAGAAAAGAAAAGAAAAAATGGTAATACTAGTAAATTATCCACCCCTACAATTCAAAGAAGTAAAATGAGAGCAACAAAAAAAGCCCAGGGTAAGCAGAAGGAAGGAAATAATAAATATCAGAGCAGAAATAAATGACATAGAGACAAAAAAAATACAAAAGATCAACAAGACCAAGAGCTGGTTCTTTGAAAGGATAAACAAGATTGATGAACCTGTAGCCAGGCTCATCAAGAAGCAAAGAGAGAAGACCCAAATAAACAAAATCAGAAATGAAAGAAGTGAAGTAACAACCGATCCTACAGAAATACAAAAGATTATGAAAAAATACTATGAACTACTGTATTCCAACCACAGGGACAAATTGTTTAGAAAATGGACATATTGTTAGAAAAATGCAAGCTCCCAAAACTCAATCAGGAGAAATCAAAATACCTGAATAGGCTGAAAACTACCAAAGAAATTGACACAGTAATAAAAAATCTTGTGGCAAACAAAAGCCCTGATCTGGATGACTTTACAGGGGAGTTCTTCCCAGCATTCAAAGAAGAACAAAAACCAATCTACCTCAGACTATTCCAAAAAATTCAAGAGTAAGGCACACTTCCAAGCTCTTTCTATAAAGCCAGCATTACCATATTCCCCAAACCAGAAAAAGACACCACAAAAAAAAGAACTATAGGCCAATATTCTTGATGAACATAGATGTTAAAATCCTCAACAAAATTCTAGCAAACTAGATTCAGCATTACATTAGAAATATCATATACCATGAACAAGTGAGATTTATTCCAGGGATACAAGGATGGTACAATATCTGTAAATCAATAAATGTGATATATCACATAAACAAATCGAGAGACAAAAATCACATAAATTATATCAATTGATGCAGAAAAGCATTTGACAAAATCCAACACCCTTTTTTGATAAAAACTATCAGCAAAGTGGGAGTAGGAGAATAATACCTCAACATAATAAAAGCCTAATATGATAAACATACAGCTGACATCATAATCAATGGGCAAAGACTAAACTCATTTACCCTAAAAACAGGAACAAGCCAGGGATGCCCATTATCGCCATTGCTGTTCAATACAGTACTGGAAGTGCTAGCCATAGCGATCAGACAAGAAGAAATAAAAGGCACTCAAATTGGAAAAGAAGCAAAACTGTCGTTATTCACAGATGACATGGTACTACACATAGAAAACCCCAGAGACTCCATAAAAAAACTACTAGACCTAATAAATTAATTCAGCAATATAGCAGGATACAAAATTGACACCCAGAAATCTACAGCTTTCTTTTTATACACCAATAATGAACTCACAGAAAGAGAAACTAAAAGAAATATCTCTCTTACCATTGCACCAAAAATTAAGATACCTAGGAATAAACTTAACTAAGGAGGTAAAAGACCTGTACTCAGAAAACTACAGGACATTGAAAAAAGAGATAGAGGAAGACATAAATAAATGGAAGAACATACCATGTTCATGAATTGGTGGAATCAATATTATTAAAATAGCCATACTACCCAAAGCAATTTACAGATTCAATGTAATCCCTATTAAAATACCAATGACATATTTCAAAGATCTAGAACAAACTCTCCAAAAATTCATCTGAAATTAAAAAAAAGAGTACGAATAGCCACAGAAATTCTGAGAAAGGAAAACAAAGTTGAAGGGATCACAAGGCCAGATATCAATCTATATTACAAAGCCACTCTGTTCAAAACTGCCTGGTATTGGCACAAGAACAGACATATAGACCAATAGAACAGAATAGAGGACCCAGAAATCAACCCAAGCCATTATGCTCATTTAATATATTTGACAATGGAGGAAAGAGCATACAATGGAGGTAACAGACTCTTCAGTAAATGGTGCTGGGAAATTTGGCCCGATACATGCAAAGAAATGAAACCAACTTACATCATACACAAAAACAAACTCAAAATGGCTAAAGGACTTAAATGTAAGATGGGAAACCATAAAAATCCTGTAAGACTCCATAGGTAGCAAAATAGCAGACATATGGTGTAGCAATATCTTTACTGACACAGCTCCTAGGGCAATGAAGACTAAGGAGAAAATAAACAAATGGGACTACATCAAAATAGAAAGCTTTTGCACAGCCAAAACCAGTTTGGTTCAGTGGATAGAGCGTCGTCCTGTGGACTGAAAGGTCCCAGGTTCGATTCCGGTCAAGGGCATGTATCCTGGTTGCGGGCACATCCCCAGTAAGGGGGCGTGCAGAAGGCAGCTAATTGATGTCTCTCTCTCATCGATATTTCTGATTCTCTATTCCTCTCCCTTTCTCTCTGTAAAAAAATTAATTTTATATATATATATATAAAGCTTTTTGCATAGCAAATGAAACCATCAACAACACAATAAGAAAGCCATGGGAGAATAAATTTGCCAATGCTATATCAGATAAGGTTTTAACCTCCAATATTTATTTATTTATTTATTTATTTTTAAATATATTTTATTGATTTTTTACAGAGAGGAAGGGAGAGAGATAGAAAGTCAGAAACATCGATGAGAGAGATACATCGATCAGCCGCCTCCTGCACGCCCCACGGTGGGATGTGCCCGCAAGCAAGGTACATGCCCCCGACCGGAATCGAACCTGGGACCTTTCAGTCCGCAAGCCGACGCTCTGCCCACTGAGCCAAACCAGTCTCGGCTAACCTCCAATATTTAGAGAGAACTCATACAACTTAACAAAAGGAAGATAAACAATCCAGTCAAAAAATGGGCCAAGGACCTAAATAGACACTTTTTGAAAGAGGACATACAGAAGGCCGAGAGAGATATGAAAACATGTTCAAAATCACTAATCATCTGAGAGATGCAAATCAAAACAACAATGAGGTACCATCTCCTATCTGTCAGAATGACTATCATCAACAAATCAACAAACAAATGCTGGGGAGGATTTGGAGAAAAAGGAACACTTGTGCACTGCTGATGGGAATGCAGTGGGTGCAGCCACTGTGGAGAACAATTTGGAGTTTCCTCAAAAAATTAAAAATGGAACTCCCATTTGACCCAGTAATCCCACTTCTAGGACTATATCCCAAGAAACCAGAAACACCAATCAGTAAGGATATATGCACCTCTATGTTCATAGCAGCACAATTTATAATAGCTAAGATTTGAAAACCACCTAAGTGCCCATCAGCAGATGTGTGGATTAGAAAACTGTAGTAGATCTAAACAATGGAATACCATGCCACTATAAAAAAGAAGGAACTCTTACCATTTGCAACAGCATGGATGGAACTGGAGAGCATTATGCTAAGCAAAATAAGCCAGTTGGAGAAAGATAAATATCACATGATCTCACTCATACATGGGATATAATGATCAACATAATTTGATGAACAAAAATAGATCCAGAGATAAATGGCAGGGGAATTCAGTGGTTAGAGAGCAATCAAAGACTTGTATGCATGTATATTAGCATAACCAATGGATACAGACACTGGAGTGGTGGTGGCTTGCTCAGGGTGGAAATATCTGAGGGGGATCATTCAGGGACAAAGGAATCATATATAAAACTTTAGATAATAAATTTTTTAAAAAAGAGTATGGAGTTTCCACAAACAATTAAAAATGGAGCTGCCTTTTGACCCAGCAATCCTCCATTGTGGGAATATATCTTAAGAATCCCAAAATACCTAACAGAAAGAATGTATACACCCCTATGTTCATAGTAGCATTATTTCAAATATCTAAGATCTGGAAACATCAATAGTGTCCATCAATAGGGCCCATGAATGGATAAAAAAGCAGTGGTACATTTACACAATGGAATGCTAGGTGGCTGTAAAAAGGAGTTCTTACCCTTTGAGACAGTATGGATGGACCCAGAGACTCTTATGCTAAGTGAAATAACCAGTTAGAGAAAGACAAATATCACATGATCTCACTCTAATGTGGAATCTAATGAACAAAATAGAGTGATGAACAAAATAGGTCCAGAGGTGTGTAGACATAGAAAGAAATAACAGATTTTAGTAGGGTGGGAGGACAAAAGACATTAACCAAAGTACATATATGCATATATGCATACCCCATGTACACAGACAATAAAATAGGGTTAGCCTGGGGTAGAGCAGGGGTTGGATGCAGGAGGCCAAAAAAGGAGAAAATGGGAAACATGTGCAATACTGTCAACAATAAAATTTTTTAAAAAGAAATAGCAAAGTTTAAACATAAGGAAATATCTCCTCATATAAGTGGCATTGTAGTATTACTAAATTATCCCTTATATTCATAATACTAACTCCCCACAAAGTCTAAAAGCTGCTTTAATAAAGAAATGAATATTAGTGTCTCTAAATTTAAAATAAATAGAAAGTATTTATCTCAAACAGGTATAGTAAGACATTTTAATTTGAAAATTTTAATAGAAGACATATTTATATTAATAAATATTTCTACATATCCCTTTAATATATATTAATAAGAAGCATATTTTTTCAAACTTCCTAAATTTGGCATAATCTTTAAGTGGAAATAATCTAATTAGTAATATAATGTTGTTTTATTCAATTTACAGTCTATCCTCAGTTCTCTAATGCCTGCCATCTTGAACAGTTCAGTTCTTAACTATGTTGTTTACAGAAAAACAATCTGTCTTTGAACAAAATTTGGAGTTCTGGACTTAACAACACAGTCATGCTGATACATCAGCATCACAAAATGAGTCTCTCAAGCCACAGAGGAAGGAGAGAATGCCAGTCAGTTTATTGTTAAGAGTATCCTTGTTAACATCTCAGGAAATGGTGCTGTGAATATGTTTGTGGGGTTTTTTTTGTGTGTGTTTTTTGTTTTGTTGCTTTTGTTGCTGGTAAAATGAACCATTAGCACAATTTTAAAACATAAAGATGTTAATGAAACAATGATTACAGGCAATTGAAGAGGTAGATAAATCTCTTTAATTGGATAAATGAAAAACATTTATCCAGTGAAGGCATTTCAGAGGCACTGATATGTGAAAAAGCAAAAATGCTGCATGCTGAATTCCTAAAAGACACAGATGGAATGAGTGCTAAAAGTGACTTGTTTAAGATTAGTAGGGGATGGTTTAATAAATTTAAGAAAAGACATGTTTGCTTATATATTAAACAGTACATTATATATGAGAAAGGCTAAAAGGGAATCATTTGGAAGTCTGGAACTAATTAATTAAATTTACATTATTTCAAATGGGAGAAAATGATTCCGTTTTCGAACAAATCACTCCTCAAACAGCCTTCCTGAATAAACTAAGTTTTAAAACCTAGATTCCACTGTATATTGCTTTAAACTGGGCTACTAAAGTAGCACTTTTCACCTTCATTTATCCAGAGATTAGCCAAACAACATATATGCATAGCCTATGGATACAAACAAGAATGTGGTGAAGGCCAGGATGGGGGCTGGGTGGAGGTGGGCAAAGAAAGGGATAGGGGACATCTGTAATAGTGGGGGAAGGTCAATGGGGGAGAAAGGAGATATATGTACTATTATGTGTGATATTTTCAACAATAAAATTAAATTTAAAAAATAAAGTAGCATTTTTTCCTGAATGACTTGATAGATAATATGCACGTTTTACTATTTCTACTGCCCAGTACAACTAAAAACCTTGACTATTACATGTATAACAAACACAAGAAGACCCTGAAAAGTGAAGAAAATAAGACAGAATAATGTGGGCAAAAGGGGCCACATGTTAATTGATAAGCTCAGGGAAGGCCTGCATGACCGTCTTGCAAACTCAAAGACCTAAAGTAACCACAATGAATGGCCTGAAATGAAACTTTAACTAAAGCCAGTATCTTCCCTGACAAGGTCAATCTTTACCTTAGCTGAGCTTACTGATTTTTTTGCATCTATGAAAACATAATTTGAATGCCTTTTATTTCTTTTTCTTGTCTGATTGCTGTGGCAAATACTTCCAGTACTATGTTAAGTAAGAGTGTCATGCTCCTGATTTTAAGGTAAATGCTAGTAGTTTTCTCTCATTGAGAATGATATTGGCTGTAGGAATGTCATACATGGCCTTTATTATGTTGAAGTATGAGCCCTCTTTTCCTAGTTTGCTGAGAGTTTTTATCATAAATGGGTGTTGAATTCTGTCAAATGATTTTTCTACAACTATTGATATCATATGATTGCTATCCTTCATATGGTTTATGTGATATATACTTGTTGATTTGCAAATATACTAATCCAGGATAAATCCCACTTGATCATGGTATAACATCTTTTTAATGTATTGCTGTGTCCAATTTACCAATATTTTGTTGAGAACTTTAGTATCTATGTTCATCAGAGATTTTGGCCTAAAATTTTCTTTCTTTGCTTGGTTTTGGAATTTGAATTATGCTGGCATCATACAAAGATCTTGGAAGTGCTCCTTCCACTTGGCTTTTTTGGACTAATTTGAGGAGGACAGGTGCTAGTTCTTCCTAGAATATGCTATATAATTTACCTGTGAAGCGATCTGGTTCAGGAATTTGTTTGCTGGGAGTTTTTTTTTTTTTTTCTTTCTTTTTTTCACAATGCTTCAATTAAATTAGTTGTTATTTGTCTATTCAGGTTTTCTGATTTTTCCTGAATGAGCTTTGGAAAACTATATGTTTCTAGGAATTTTTCCATTTTGTTCAGGTTGTCCAATTTTTTGCTCTATATTTATTCATAGTATTTTCTTATTATCCTTTGTATTTCTATGATGTCAGTTGTTATTTCTATTTCCTTTTTTATTTTATTTATTCAGGCCCTCCCTTTTTTTCTAAATTACTCAGGTTAAAGGTTTGTCAACCTTACTTGTATTTTCAAAGAACCAGCTATTGTTTTCATAGATTATTGTACTGCTTTTTTAGACTTCATTTTTTAATTTCTGCTATGATATTTATTTCCCTTATTCTACTCACTTTGGGCTTTGTTTGTTATTCTTTTTCTAGTTCCTTTAAGTGTAAACTTATGTTATTGAAGATATTTCTTGTCTTGAGGTAGGCCTATAAGGTTATGAATTTCCTTCTTAGGATGACTTTCTGTGTCCAGTAGTTTTGGGGTTCTTGTATTCCCAATTTCCTTTGTTTCAAAGCATGTTTTGATTTCTTCCTTGATCTCATCATTAACCCATTCATTGTTCAGTAACATCTTATTTAGCCTCCCTCCATGACTTTGTATATTTTTCAGCACTTTTATTTTAATTGATTTCTAGTTTCATATGCCCTTGCAGTCAGAGAAGATGCTTGATCTGATTTCAATCTCAAATTTATTGTACTTGTTTTGTATCCTAACATGTCGTCTAACTTAGAAAATTTTTCTTGTGCACTTGAAAAGAATGTACTGCTGATCTTGAGTGAAATTCTCTGAAGATATTAATTAAATCCATCTGATTTATTGTGTTACTTAAAGCTTTCATTTCCTTATTGTTTTCCTTTCTGGAGGATCTATCCATTGATATCACTGGGGTGATAACATCCCCTATTATGACTGTATGAGTATCAATCTCTCCATTTATGTACATCAGGATTTGTTTTACATATTTAGGTGCCCAATGTTGGATGCATAAATGTTTACAAGTTATAACCTCTTGCAGGATTGCTTTCTTTATCATTATGTAGTATCTTTCTTTGTCTCTTACTGTATAGCCTTCATTTTAAATTCTATTTTGTCAGGTACAAGAATTGCTACTCAGCTTTCTTTCCTTTCCATTTGCATAAAATGTCTATTTCCTTCTCTTTACTTTTAGTCAGTATCTATTTTATATATATACTAGAGGCCCAATGCACGAAATTCGTGCACAGGGGCAGGAGGGTGTCCTTCAGCCCAGCCTGCTCCCTCTCCAATCTGGGACCCCATGAGGGATATCTGTCTGCCCATTTAGGCCCAGGTAGGATCAGGCCTAAACAGGCAGTCGGACATCCTCTCATAATCCACAACTACTGGCTCCCAACTGCTCACCTACCTGCCAGCCTGATCAGCCCCTAACCACTCCCCTGCCAGCCTGATTGATGCCTAACTGCTCCCCTGCCAGCCTGTTTGCCTCTAACTGCCCTCCCCCGTGGGCCTGGTCATTCCTAACTGCCTTCCCCTGCAGGCCTGGTCACCCCCAACTTCCCTCCTCTGTCAGCCTGGTCACCCCTAATTGCTCTCCCCTGCAGTCTTGATCACTCCTAACTGCCCTCCCTTGCAGGCCTGGTCCCTCCCAACTGCCCTCCCCTGCTGGCCATCTTGTGTCCACATGAGAGCAGGATCTTTTGAACACATGGGGACAGTCATCTTGTGTGTTGGAGTGATGGTCAATCTGCATATTACTCTTTTTATTAGATAGGATAGAAGCCTGGTGCATGGGTAGGGGCTAGCTGGTTTTCCCTGAAAGATGTCCTGGATCAGGGTGGGGGTTCCCTTGGGGTATGGTGGTTTTCAGGCCAGCCACACCCTTCAGCGACTCAAGCGGAGGCCCTGGTATCTGGGATTTATTTATCTTCTACAATTGAAACTCTGTAGGCTGGAGTGGAGCCAAGGCTTCTGCTTGCACAGCCATTGAAACTTTGTTGCATTAAGTGGAGGCCTGGATCCACCAGGGTATGCAGAAAGCTTGGCTTCCTCCATCGCTAGGGGAAACTGAAGCCTCACTCCTTGGCAGCAGCCACTGATATTTTGTTGCCTTAAATGGAGGCCTCAGTAGGCCAGGGTGTGCAAAAAGCTTGGCTTCCTCCATCGCCAGGGGCAACCCAAGCCTCCCTCCTGCTCTCTCTGTGGCTGTAGCCATCTTGGTTAATTTGCATACTCGCTCTGATTGGCTGGTGGATGCCTGGTGGGCGTGGCTGATGGGTGTAGCAGAGGTATGGTCAATTTGCATATTACTCTTTTATTAGATAGGATATAAATACACACACACACACATCTTGTCTTCTTATCATTTGACTACCCTTTGTCTTTTGAATGAGCATTTAAGGTGATTATTGATAGGTACATATTAATTGCCATTTTACCTTTTTCTCCTTCTATTCTCCCTCTCCCTTCCTCTTTCTCTTTGCCTCACCTTCTCCCTCTTCTTGTTCAAAAAGGCCCTTTAACATTTCTTATAATACCGTTTTGATAGTAAGAAAATCCTTTAACTTTTTCTTGTCTGAGAAGTTGTTTATTTCTCCTTAAATGATCATTTTTCTGGGTAAAATAGTCTTAGTTGTAGGTACCTGCTTTTCATCACTTTCAATATTTTATGCCAATCCCTTCTAGCCTGAAATGTTCCTAGTTGAGCAATCAACTGACAATCTTTGAGAGCTCCCTTTAAGGAATTCTCTATTTCTTGCAGCTTTTAAGATTCTCTCTTTTATCTTTATCCTTTGCCATTATAATTATAATGTATCTCGATGTGCCCCTCTTTGGGTTTATTTTGTTTGGGACTCTCTGTGCTTTCAGGACTTGTCTTTTTACTTCAATAGATTAACAAAGTTTTCATTTGTTATTTTTTCAAATAGGCTCTCACACCCTTGCTATTTCTCTTTTTCTTCTAATACTGCTATAAGATGTTCATTATGCTTCATGTTGTCCCAAAAGTTCCTTAAATGAGCCATGTTTTTTAAATTTCTTTTTGCCTTTTGCTGCTCTTTTTTAAAAAATATATTTTATTGATTTTTTACAGAGAAGAAGGGAGAGGGGTAGAGAGTTAGAAACATCAATGAGAGACAGACATCAATCAGCTGCCTCTTGCACACCCCCCACTGGGAATGTGCCCGCAACCAAGGTACATGTCCTTAACTGGAATCGAACCTGGGACCCTTCAGTCCACAGGCCGATGCTCTATCCACTGAGCCAAACTGCTTTTGCTGCTCTTATCAGGTGTTTTATGCTACATTGTCTTCCAAATTACTGATGATCCTCTGCTTCATCCAACCTATTGAATTTTCCTTGCATTGTATTATTTATTTCAGGTACTGTATTCTTCATTTCTGATTCATTATTTTTTATGGCTTCTATGACTTTTTTCATGCTGTTGAGCACCCTAGTAAACTTTTTTTTAAAAACTCTATAGCTGATAAATTACTTTCCTCCATTTCATTCCAATCTTTTTCTGGAGATTTCTCCTGCTCTTTCATTTGAAGCATATTTATTGATCTCCCAATTTTAGCTGCCACTTTGTGTTTGTTTCCACATTTTAGAAAGACCTACTATGATTTTTCAGTCTTGGTGGCATGTCCTTAGTAGTAGGTGGCTTGTGAGGTCTAGTGGTACAGTCTCCTCAATCACCTGAACTGTGGGCTACAGAAATGTCCATTGGGTGGGTTAAGTGGAATATCCTGTTATAATTGAGTCTTAATTTCTATTTGCCCATATGTGGCTGGGATCAACCCTCAGATTGGCTGACTGTGACATTTAATCCTGACAGTGTGTGAATGGCTATGTAGGTGCTTACCGCTTGAAATGAAATTTGCCTCAGCATGGTCTTGTACCTGTCAAGATCTCTCTTTGGATATATTGCTAGTGAAGCTTATTAAATCCTGCTTTGATGTTGTCTGAAGCTGGCCACTGGGTGTTTTGGTTCTGAGCCTCTTGGGAGGGATTCTGGTGCAAGCCGATTATAGACACTGTGACTTGCCCTGGGAAACCTGTTAGAATATACAAGCAAGCCAAAGTTTGTGGAAGCCTCTGCTGGGCCTGTGTCCATGCAGGAAGGACCAAGCTGTGCACTAAGGCTGGCTTTTACTGCTACTACCCCACAGGAAAGTCTGCATAGTCCAAAAACTATCCTAAGATTTGCCTCCACCTGCTAGTGTCTTGTTAGTCTCAGTCACTTGAAAGAGCCACTGGTGGTACTCAAGTTGCATTAGGTAGATTCTCAATGAGTTACCAGATAGGGGTGATTAGTGTTCACTAGATTGATGTAGGTCCAAACTTGGTGCCAGTGCTTGCTCTAAGGTCATTCAGAAAATATCCCCAGGTATACCAAGTCTAACTGCCACTCACTGGGTGTTTGACCACAACTGTGTTGGAGAGGGTCTCAGGGTATTCATCAAAGTAAGGCCTGTAAAGTGTGTCAGGCCCCAAAAGACCAAGATTTGGCTATGTGAAGGTAGGGCTTTTCTTCAATTGGCTGTGTGAGGGGAAAATGTCCCTTGTCCTAGCAGCACACGACTCAGTCTCTTCCAGATTCTTCTGTGAAGAAAAGAAGCTTAGCATGATAAGCGACTGAGTCAGGAGGATGCGACTTGTGCCTCTAGTAGAAAGAGGTGCTCACAAGCATCAGAAAAGTTTTGGGGATGTGCCCCATACCCAATAGACACACAATTCAGTCTGTCCCAGGTTTTGTCCCATCCTCAGCATGGCAGAGCCACTAGAAGTTGTGAAGATGGGTCCACAGGAAGCCTGAAGAGTGGGGCTAGCAGATCTCCTTTGAGGGAGAAACACCAGTAAGGTTTACTGCAAAGTGAGAGAAACACTCATGAGAGAGAAACATCAACATTGATTGGCTGCCTCCTGCAAATACCCTGCCAGGGATCCAGCCCTCAATCTGGGCATATGCTCTGACCAGGAATTGAACCAATGACCTCTTGGTGCATGGGTTGAAACTCAACCACTGAGCCACACTGGCCGGGCTCAAATTTCATTTCTTTATGAAAATATCCTACTGCCTCAATTGTATTTTTTCTCCTTGAAGTCAAAAGCATATATAATTTTATATCCCCTACCTCATTGTTTTTTAAACTACAGAGCAAAACTAATAAAATTAATATAGTGGATTGTAACCAGCATTAAACAATAAAATAGGTAATATCAAAGAACATTGTACATACTAAAGATAAAGTGCCAATTCTTTGCATTCATCTTAAATTGGTCATTTCCGTTAGCTCCTCCTGAGCATAAAGACCAGCAGCATGCAGCACCTTCCCATAGTAACCTTTTACCACACATACTTTTAAGTGGGGAGTGCCTCCAGTATGCATCCTCCCTATGATAGGCTTACCTAAGAACCCAAAACATTTTCCCAACATATGTTGCTGGGTTGGCACCTTCCTACAGACACTTTTTTTTTCTATTATGTCCTCAGGCAGCTTTGTTATGAATTTTAAGGTACACCTCCTCATGGACGACTTCCCCAGCATTCCAGAGTATAATTTCTTCGGCCTCCCTTGAGAAATCTCAGCTTCCCACTGTGGTACCTGAGCTAAGTTATTCACCATCCAGTGAGCCATAGTCATGCCCTTTCCAACAAAATCTGGTTCTCTCTGTCCTTAGGCAGGAGAAAGGAGAGTTGTTCAGATTAAGTCCATCCTTGGTTGCTGCATCTCAATCCTAAGGGTAGTAACTTCTCCCAATATCTGCTTAATCCTATATTCATAAGCACTATTTTTATTCTTGCTGCCTATTAACCACTACTTCAATCAATGTTATAATTAAAAATTATTTATACTAAACTTCCCTGTTCATATTTCTGGTTTCGGTTCCTTGATTGAGTAATGACTGACAAAACAGGTATTGTTTTGTGAAACATTGGTTTCAGTTGTGTCTATGTACTAAGTCATGATCATGAAATCCATTTTGAAAGTTCTACCTCGTGTATAGTGGTACCTCAAGATATGAGTGCCCGAACATACGAGATTTTTGAGATACAAGCCGTCGAGCGAGTGAGTGATTTTTACTTTGAAATACGAGAAACAGTTGAGATAGGAGTAATCGTGCGGATTGGCCAGCTACACACGACCCACCAGTTTACCTAGACTCAAGGTTACGGAACGAATTAAACTTGTATCTCCAGGTACCGCTGTATAATGAGAATTCAAACAAAATGAAAACAGGCTCTAAAAGTTGGTTTAAGAAGGATAGGCATTTCTCAAAAGCAAAATTTTGACAAAATAATTTAAAAGAATCCTGATAAAAAGTAAAAGCAGGTTTAAATAAGTCATCATGACCATGCCAAATAGCTCTTTCATCTTTTTAATTAAGTCACATTTCAGAAAATGTACAAACGATGAAAGAGGAGGCATTTTGCAAATAATAATACAAAAACCACAGCACAATAACTCTAAGAATTGTATTCAGTAGACTAAAGCCCAGAGTAAACTAAAGGTTACAGAAATACTAATAAAATGCAACATGGTTTATGAAAGGTAGGATAAAAACAAATAAAAACAAGTAAAAATGGATTAACTATTTTGGGTATACAGTATCATATTATGAGATAAGAAACCAGAACTTTTATTTTGTTTCATTTTCTCTTTGAAGATATATAATTATAAAGCCAGATAGGGTAGAATAATTTGGTTAGGAGAAAATTTAAGTGCACTAAGATAGGAGAAGAAGATACGATATAATATAATCTAAGGTAAGAGAACATACAAGATGTTTTATTTTTTTAATTAAATCTTTATTATTCAGATTACATTTGCTTCTCTTTTTTCCCCTCCATAGCACCCCTCCACCCAGCTCCCACCCCTCCCTCTGCCCTTAGCTCCCTCCCATTGATCTCATCCATAGGTGTATGATTTTTGTCCAGTCTCTCCCTGTACACCCCTCACCCCTTTCCCCCTGAGAATTATCAGTCCACTCCCTTTCTGTGCTCCTGATTCTAGTATAT
>PVJN01026048.1:0-29424 GCA_004026805.1 Lasiurus borealis
AAAAAAAAAAAAAAAAAAAAAAAAAAAAAAAAAAAAAAAAAAAAAAAAAAAAAAAAAAAAGAAAAATTGAGAAACCTGCACAGATTAGAGATTTAGAGAGGCATAATGATTAAACATAATGTGGTATACCAGTTTAGAATCCAGAACAGAAAAAGGACATTATTGGAAAAACTAACAAATTCATATAAAGTATGAAGCTCAATGAACAGTGATGTACCAGTTCTGTGACAGCTGTACAATGGTATCATAAGATAGTATCATTAAGGGAAGCTGATGAGGAGTCTGGAAACCCTGTACTATCTTCACAATTCTTGTGAATCTAAAACAGTTTCAAAATAAAAAGCCAATTGTAAAAAAATTATTAATACTTTCTCCAACCATCTTTAGAAGCAAATGGAAAACTGTCTGACTCGGCTCTTGAGAGAGACCCCTGTTCTATCCTGCAGCTTATAAAACCAGTAAGACAGAACCATGCCCATCTGTATATATCACTTCATATTTTTTCTCAACATTGTCCTCACTGGGTTTTTTTTTTTTTATCCTTCTTTCTATTTTGAGTTTTGTTGGTGACTACAAAGAAATGGTCCCTTCCATTTTGTTTCTGAGAAGTGAGCACCTGAGATTCTATTGACAAAGCCAGCAAATTCCAGAAGTTCGCAAAATTTACTAGGATTTAATTCAAGCTAATTACTGCCTAAATATAGTTAGTGATTTATTCAAAATAGACAATCAAGAATTACCTGAAGACATAACCTATGTCAACTATATTTTTTTCTATCAACAATATAATTCATTAATCCAAGAATATCCTTAAATGTATGTACTCTTTATGCTGCGATAGCCATGGGCTTTTTAATCTACATTGATAGTAAAACAAAGGGAAAAGTGCAAAGCAAGCTGAGCTAAAAGAAAATCTGTCAGGTTCCCAGGACTGAAATTTTGAAGTGTTTGTCGGTTTTCAGTGTAAGATATTTTAAAACATTTGATCCAATTTTATAAACATAACCCCAGAAAATTTTTTATCAAATCTATAGCCATTTATTCTTGGAGACTAAAGTAGAGCCAATAGAATTATGGGATATATTCCAGAAGTTCACAGTGAGTCTATAGTAATGCAATAAAGAAGAAATGCAATGGGGACATTTAACTTCTCCATGTCACCCTGAGAAGCTCTAGTCAATGGGAAATTGATGTAGAAAAACTAGAGGAGATAGTTTGGCTCAAGGCAAGACTGAGGCCATAACAGGATCTACTAAATTATTTAGTGATACACAGAGGAGCATAATCCACACTGAAAACTCTCCAACACTCAGCAAGCAGTCTTCTTACATAATAGTTACAATAGTAAATATGCTCATATAAATCCATGCTTTCTTTGGACAGTTTTTGGTTTCTAATGTGTAATTTTACTTGACATAATTCAAAGAAGTGGAGCCAAGGGTAAGAAAGGGCTTTTTTGTTTATTTTTCTAGATGGAAACAGATGTGTATTAGAGAACAATCTCTTGTGAGCAACAAATGTACTGCAGTCCCGGAGCCCCAGGCATGATTACATTTATTCCTCCTGAGGTTTCACATTTTAGTGAACAGCTTTCTCTATTTAATTTTAACTTTAAAACTTTTCCTAAGTTGGACTTTACGTACTGGCTCCTTAAAAGAAAAATTCAGCCTTGTTAAAATTTAACTTTATTTTTCTCCAGTTGTAGATGACATCTCAGACAAATTTGCTTTTTTGCTCCTAGGGCTGTTTTTCAGCCATGCTCATAGTGCTCTTTCTACCACTGTCCTCAAAAATAAAAATTGTCATTTATTTCAACATTGTATATCCAACTAATGAAAAAGATACTTATATGGAATATAGTTATATAGCAAATAAGAGCTTGATATAAGTAAAAATATTTTTTAATCTTACTATATTTCCATGGATTAAAAGGATATTATTTTTTTAAAATCCTATATAATAAAAGCATAATATGCTAAGTATCTGACCATGTTCAATCCTTCGACCAATCGCTATGATAGGCGCTGACCACCATGGGGCAGATACTCCAATCTGTAGGTTAGCTTACTCCAGGAGTCTGGCTGATTAGGACCAGGTAAGATGGGCCGGACACACCCCGGAGCCCTCCCACAGCCCTTCCCCAACCCCAGTCATGCACCAGTGGGGTCCCTCAGCCTGGCCTGTACTCTCTCACAATCCAGGACCCCTCAGGGGATGTCAGGGATCCAGTTTGGGCCTGATTCCCCCAGGCCTGGCTGAGGGACTCCACCGGCACATGAATCCATGCCCTGGGGCTCTAGTTCAATTATAAAGATCTAGATGGTCCCAGGCCAGGTAGTTCAATTGGTTGGAGTAGCATCCCAATACACCAAGGTTGCTGGTTTTATCCCTGGCCAGGGCACACACAAGAATCAACTAATGAAAGCATAAGTAAATGGAATAACAAGTCTTCTCTCTCTCTCTCTCTCTCTCTCTCTCTCTCTCTCTCTCTCTTTCTCTCTCTCTCTCTCTCTTTCTCTCTCAACTTTTTCAAGTTAATCAATAAATAAAATAAAATAAAAAATAAAGAAAAATAAATAAAATTAAAAAGATCTGGAAGTAACTCTTCTTCTTCCTCTTTCTTCTTTCCAGAACAACTCATAAAATCATTAGGCAGAGACAAGCAGGATATGTACTGCACTGGGATAGGAAATCCATGGTGGTCCAGAATGAAGTAAGATGAGCATCTACATAAGAAGAAGTCCTGGCACAGATGTTGGCAACTGGGCAGGGTGAGGGGAGTGCCCATGCATGAGGGCAGCCTGGCAGAAGTGCTGAAGACTGTGTAGGATGAAGAGGGAGTTCACATGGTGGCATCTAACTGCACCTGCCCTGCAGGCCAAGTGGGGTAAGGCAGTCATTGTTGTAAGGGGGAGGGAGGAATTTGGTGGCAAAAAGAGATTGGTGCATATAAGGGAATTGATTAAAGAAATAAATGTATGAAGAACAATGAGAACCAGGGAGGAAAATAGACTGAATTTTGTGGTGATGAATTAGAATTGGAGGTTTCTGTTTGATCATAATGGTTTTCACTATTATAGATATACTAGAGGCCCAGTGCATGAAATTCATGCAGGGGAAGGTGTCCCTCAGCCCAACCTGCACCCTCTCATAATCCGGGACACCTTGGGTAGGGTCCCTAGGCCTAACCGGTGATCAGGGCCTATTGGGGCTTTCCTTCCCCCAGTTACCAGCAGCTGGGCCTACCTCCACCACTGCCACTGCTTGCCATCCATGCAGCACTGCCCTGCCCTCACTCACCACAGGTCACCTCCCTCTGCAGGTGACAGGCATGGGTGCCATCGCTTGGCTGGCCTGGGCCTCTCTCTTTGGGGCAATTATGGGATGATGATGGCTCCCCCCACCCCCCGACCAATCACATCGCACCTGCCTTAGCTGGCCTGGCGCCAGTGCATGTCATAGCATGGTTGTCCAGAAGGTTGTCCGGATGATCATTCTGCTGTTCGGTCATTCGGTAGATTTGCATATTATACTTTTATTATTATAGATATGGAAATTAACATAGATGTATTATGTATGTATGTGTGTGCAAATATTTCCTATCTCTGTCCACAGAGAGACTATGAGACTAACAACAACAACAACATAATAGTAATATTTGAATTTTGTACACAGATCTTGGTTTCAAAATACAATTCTCGACTAAAAGGAATCAGGAATCCTTGGAGAAATGGCAAATTTATGGATGAGAAATAAAAAGTGAAAATCGGGTTGGAACATCTTATCATGGCATTAGTAAGGAAGTAGTGCCCAAAGAATAATGGGTGACATGTTAAAAGGATAGAGAAGCCAGTTTATAGGGATTCAAATCTCAAAGCCCTACTAAGAAATATGGTTCCTATCTGTTGTTTAATTTCCTATCAGGTTGTCTTTGTCTTTACCATATTGCTCTTGAGATTCTTTACCTATTCTGTAAACCAATCCTTTCTAGATTATATGTATAGAAAGTATTATATGTATATAAAGTATTTATGGCTTATCTGATCACTATCTTTTAATTAAAAACCACTATTAATTTTATTGTAGATGAATCCATCAATTTTTTCTTTATGATTTGTGTTTTGTGGTCTTTGTTTTAGAAATCTTTTCCTATCCATATTCATAGTGTCTTATACTGTCTTCTAAAAGTTTAAGTTTTTACCTTTTACAGATGGGTCTTTAATCATACAGAATCTTTGCTTATCTATGGAACAATTAGAGACACGATTCCTTTATTTGCATATGAATAACCAATTATCCAAACACCATTTACTATTCATTCTAAGGAAAAGTAACTTTATCCCACCAGAAAGTTCTATTCCAATACCAATTTCATACTGTTTTCATTACTGTAATCTTAGAATAAATCTTAATATTTGGTAAAGCAAGTCTCCCTGTTTTGCTTTTTTTCTTTATATTTTGGGTAATTTTAGCTCTTTCCTCTTCCATATAAATTTTAGAATAAAGTTGTAAGGTTTTACACACAATCTTTTTAGATTTTTAGATTTTGGCACTGCACTGGATCCATACATCAAATTGACATGAACACGTTACTTCATATAGATGTTAAAAATTTGTACATGTAAAAATAATAATGAAAGCTGAAACCGGTTTTGCTCAATGGATAGAGCGTTGGTCTGTGGACTGTAAAGTCCCAGGTTCGATTCCGGTCAAGGGCACGTACCTTGGTTGCTGGCACATCCCTAGTAGGGGGCGTGCAGGAGTCGGCTGATCGATGTCTCTCTCTCATTGATGTTTCTGGCTTTTTACCCCTTTCCCTTTCTCTCTGTGAAAAATGAATAAAATATATTAAAAATAATAATGAAAAAAATGGGGGAATTGTTCCTAACAAATATGATAGTTCAAAGGTTTATATACTGAACATTTTTAAATCTCCTATTAAAAATCGATGGGATAATGAGGAGGAATTGACCAGATAATTTATAAGAAAGGAACACAAATTAGAAGCATAGAGAAAAATGTCTGGTTTAATTAATAGTAAATAAATGTAATTACCCACAATATACTATTTCTCCTATCAAATCAAAAGGCTTTCTTTAAAAACATATATATTTTATTGATTTTTTTACAGAGAGGAAGGGACAGAGACAGAAAGTTAGAAACATCGATGAGTGAGAGACACGCCCCACAGTGGAGATGTGCCCGCAAGCAAGGTACATGCTTCCAACTGGAATCGAACCCGGGACCCTTCAGTCCGCAAGCCGACGCTCTATCCACTGAGCCAAACCGGTCTTGACAAGCCTTTAAAAAAAAAATGCTATAATAAACACATCAGCTTGCATCTAAGTGAAAATTAGCTTCTATTAGGGTCCAAGTCATGGGATGAGTTTGCTAAAAAACCTACTTGTATGCACATTGAAGAGCCTCTCTGAAAAGAACACATTTGAAGAAAGAAATTAGGAATAATGACTTTAGTCCAGTAAGACAGCAGTTGTCACTAGTACAATCTGGTATGTATGTATATATGTATGTATGTATGTATGTATGTATGTATTGTCTTCTAGTTCCAGTTTCTTTAATGCATTCCTACAGAGAAAGTGAGAGAGGGAGGAAGAAATCAGAGTAATTTCATCATTGTGAAGCACTGGAATGCCCAGAACAGTTTAGGGCCTGTTGGAGTGCCATTTTGCAGGCGAAGCATCATCCTGCACTTTGCACAGAACAACACTCTGAAACCTCAAACCTGGCCAAGACAAAGTCAGTCAAAAGGAGGCTGGTGTGTGAGCACAGGAATGTAGCCCCTGGCACTTTTAGAAAAACTTGATCATGGGGCTTAAGAAGAATTTCCACTAGCAAGGGCAAAATATAAAAATAAAAAACAATATTGAAGTTATTATTTTTTAATATGGACCTTTTCTGTTCTCATAAGTGAGTGTGGGCAGGAAGAAGCTAAGACTAAATCATTATTCAAAATCAGAATGTGTGCAACAAGTCACATACCCTCATATACTGTTGGTAGACATAGAAATAAGATACCATTTCTATGGAATACCATTTTGCAAAATATATAAAGATTCTTTTTAAGTTTTTGATACAGTGTCCTACTAAAAATCTTATCTAATAAAATAAGTTAAGAGACATATATGAATGTATGTCCAGAAACATTTGTTACAGTATTAAAGATACTAACAAAATCTCAAAATGATCTAAATATTCATTTAGGAGGAAGGTTAAATGAGTTATGGAATAACTAAACAAATGGGTAGATGATTAAATATTATGCAGCTCTGAACTAGAAAATTCTCTTGATGGTGGAAAACAGGGTATCAAATTGAATGTGCAAAGATTAAACCTATAGTTGAAAAATTTTAACTGAGGTGTTTTTTGTTTTTGTTTTTGTTTTTTCATTTACTAAATTATTTATTTTGCCTATAGCTCTCCATCTACTTAGACCAATTGGGACCATTGCCTTGGAGAGAAGAAATCTATTGGCATGCTTGAATGCATTCTAAAGCAAAATAGGAACTAGGACATTGAGAAATAATGAATTTTCTTTTGAATTAATAAAAAGGACACGATTGGAATACTGAGGCAGAATTCAGAAGACCGACACATAGAAATGATACAAATTAGTCACAGAATACTTATAATGCTGTATTTGACATAAATTCAGTTTCCTGCTTGGTAGGAAGGAAGCAGAAGAATTCCCTCCTGGACTGCAGGGAAGAGACTGGAGAAAGAGGGGAGGAAGAGCAGAAAGCCAGATGTGAGAGGAGTCCCTGAGGGGACTGTCTCCCTTCCTGGGTTGAAATTCAAGATAGATCCTGTGTTCCAAATAAGCTTCAGGATGTGAGAAAACGAAGGTACTCTGTTCCACATCCTCCATAAAATCAGGGAGAAGCCGCTTTCAGAAAACCCACTGAGAACATGAAGTGGCTGCGGAAGGGGATGAATGGCAGCAGGTCGGGGCCAGAGACAGAGGTGGCCTGAGAGAGCCACCGCCCCCACAATCCCCATGGTTCCCAGAGGGGGAAATGGAAGGGAGCCAGCACTTGGGGTGGGTGGAGATGGGGGTGACCGCAGCACAGGATAAGGAGGCCCCATCCTAAAGCCTGGGCAGTTGGCTCTCAGCAGCAGCAGGGGAAGATGACAAAACTCCTGGCAGCAGTCCCTCTGTCCTGCACCGCCCATGCCCACAACATACATTAGCAGCAGAAGGCGGGGCCAGGGACCCACAAAAATCCACACAAGGCAAGACCACAGCCAAAAAGGACTGGAGAGTAACACAAGGACCAGACACCCATCCCCTGCTGGCAGGATGGTGGAATGAACTTCCTCTGTTCCCAGGGGTTGCTGCAAAGACTGAGGAAGGTGGGGTGGAAAGGAGAATGCCTGGGAGGGAGTCTGAACTATGAATGTAATAACGTTTCCCTGCCTTGGCAACAAACCGACTTCAGTTACAGAGAAATTTAAAACCTATTCTTTTTCTCAGCCCAGATAGAATTATAAATTTCAAAACTGGAACGTCTATATTCAATGCTATTTTGGCCTATCCAGTATGTGGTCTCTCTTCTGATAAAAGCAGCTGAGTTTCCTGGGTCCTATTTTTCCAAAGTCTAGGTCTTTCTCTAATTTTGTAGCCTGCCAGGAAATTCCTGTCCTTCCTTAACTTTGAAACTAGGTTAGCTTGTCTTCTTTGCAACTAAATAACTTCAACTAATACAAAATATATAATCCCAATTTTGTAAGTGCATAAAAGCACATTGGTGCGTGCACACACACACACACACACACACACATCTCTATGTGGAAAAAGATTAGCGGGAATGAAATGTTAATAGTGATCATCTCTGAGGAACAAGATCACAAAACATAGTGTTTTTTTCTCCCTGCATTTCTAAATGTTCTATTCTCCACAAGGAGTATGTATTATGTTGTTATTCAAAATATAGAGATGCCAAAACCGGTTTGGTTCAGTGGATAGAGCGTTGGTCTGTGGACTGAAAGGTCCCGGGTTCAATTCCCATCAAGGGCATGTACCTTGGTTGTGGGCGCATCCCTAGTAGGGTGCGTGCAAGAGGCAGCTGATCGATGTCTCTCTCTCGTAGATGTTTCTAACTCTCTATCCCTCTCCCTTCCTCTCTGTAAAAAATCAATAAAATATAAAACAAAAACAAAATATAGAGAGAGATAAAAGTATTACCCATAATGTCCAGAGAAATAACATTGGGCAGCCGAATGCCATTAAAAAGTCAGGTTTCTCTTGGCATCTGGGGCCAGCCAGCAGCCTGCAAACACAAGGACTGTTGGGCAGTGCAATGCAATGGAAAGAACATGAGGTGGGGAAGCTAGAGACCTGAGTTTTAGTTCTGGCACCGGCAAGCTGCAGACCTTCAATGGGACGTTCTACCTCCCTGAGCCTGAGGTTTCTTCTCCTGTGAAATGAAGGACTACACTGGCTATGGGATCACTGAGGTCACTGACCTGTCACCAGAGCCCAGCTCAGACCTCAACTCCCAACAGTTCCCAGATATGTATGTGAAAGGACAAAAGACCCAGCCATGCCAGCCAAAGTCTGAACTCTCAGAACACTTCTACAGGAACTCCATAGACACTGCTTGCTTCACTTCTGAGCCTGAAACATAACAACACCATTTGGATGTCTTCCATCCTGTTTTCATAGCATCTCTGTCAGGATGGATATTTTATAACCCACGCCCAGAATGGGAGTGCAGCTAGTGTCTGGCCCTGACACCGCCTCAATCAGCCTACGGACCCTAATGCCTCCATTCCAGCTGGTACCATATCTCCTCCTGCCTTAGCACACTGCCTGCCTCGCCAGCCTCACCATGCAGTCTGTCATCGGAGCCACACAGAGCACAGGGATGGGCTTCTGGAGGGAGCTGGCAGGGGCAAATTTATTGCTGCAGCTTCAGTCCAGGAAATTGCAAAGCCAAGGAAGCCCAAAGGGAGGTGCTGCATAGTCACACCACATCCTCAGTGATGGGCAGTGCGGTGCAATGGGGAGAACATCAGTGAGCGGTGGTCTGCCTTGGGAGGGGGTTTAGATGGGTGCAGCAGGGATTGGAGCTGTAAGAACAGAGACCAAACTCGTAATTTATACATCTGTTCTAAACTAACCATGATTTCACCAAACTAAATTTCTCAGCTACTTTTCTCTTCCTCTGTTCTTACTAGTATATGTATGTTTTCCATCTTCCTCTGGGAATTTTCTTCCTCTTCCCATGTATAACAGCTAACAGTCCTTGTTGGCTTGCTGGGGACAAGCTCCCTATTCACCAGAGTGATGCAGTGACTTCTCTGACAGAGTGACTTCTCTGTCATGTCTCAGGAGACAACCAACTCACAGGGTTCAAAGACAGATGCAAGCCTAATAAGCACTTGCATTCTATCAAGTAAAAATCGACTGCCCTTTTTTGCTGTTCATTTCTAACCTAAGAGAAGAAAATAGAAATGAAAATGGACTGGGTGCTCTTTTCAAGAAAAACTTTGAATTTATAAACACTAAAAAGAGAAAAACTAAGATTCGAATGTAGAAAAGATACAATTAAGCACACTTGGCAAGTACATTAAGAGGAGTGCAAAGGGAAATAGTCTGTGTGGGAGTCGGGCTCCATCCAAAGAAAACAGGCCCAGGAATGTTTCAAGATGGGATCTGAAGAGATGAGTGAGTCACCACGTGAAGAAGGGAAAGAAGAACAGAAAACACCAAAAGACACTATCTCTCTGGCAAAATAAACCCCATAACTAGCAGTGAAGAAGTTTAAGTGGTAGAAATGTCATTTAAATTAAGACTGGAGAAAAGTAAAGAAGGAGAAAAGATGACTTGTCTCTTTGCCGAAATTCAGTGTTGCTGATAGGGAGGGAAGAGAATGAGGAATGTGGGAGGAATTGAGGAATTCTAATAAGAAGGTTATCTCCCCCGAAGAATTCCTGAGACGGTTTTTTTTTTTTTTTCATAGGAGATTAAGTCATTATTCTCAAATAACCTAAGAGGTCATGTGTTGCCTTTCTGGTGCTTACCAGTGTAATCCTTGAGCAGAAAATAATTTTCTAATATGAAGTAAGAGAGCAGGAGGTAGTACAGAAAGGATAAAGAGAACTTAAATTAACAAGAAGACATTTAAATCGTTTAAGGTTAAAAAAATGTTTTTAGAAAAACTGGTGATTCTGCAGGCAAGGCTGACATTAGAGCCTGCATCATAGTTAACTGCCTAACAGCCTCTCTTACTGAAATTGCAGCAGGATAGGAAGCTGAAAACATCTAAATACTCCGCTCCCCTTCCCCTCTCTAATTGTTTCAAGTCACAAATGTAGTTTTAATTCAAAGAATCAAAGGGTCACCTGCTTACATTCTCTCCAGTTTCAAATCTATCATCAAAATTAGTGAGCAATGCCAGCTAATTCAATAAGCAGAAAACTTAAATACAACAAAATGCAGGCACTTGGAGAGAAGTTTACAGTTTAGTGATTATAAAAAAGACCATTTCTATGTTGTTGCCAGTGGGGATTTCTGGTAGTGGGTCTATCTGATAAGCCTCTGAAACAACAGTTCCATTGAACTGCTGGAAGGGAAATTGTTGTGACCGGATTGCTTCCTGTGGTGAACAAAGGGCTTTTGCTGACATAGCAACTTCGTGGTTACAGAGACAAGCCCACAAGTTTTGTCTTTCAAAACTGAAAGTTTGTGTGTGTGTGTGTGTGTGTTAATCTCACTATTTCAAACGAAAACAAAATCTTTAGACTTGTTTCCTAAGGAAGAATTTTAAAAAGAAGAGAAGAAGCAAGGGAATAGGAAGGAAAGACAAGAAAGAAAGAGGGAGAAAGAAAAGAAGCAACAGCATGATGTCATAGTCATGTTTTTGACTGTTGTTTTTTTTCTGTGTTACAAATTATTAAAATGTTGATAATAAAGGAACCAAAAAATGTTACCAGGCCCATGTGTGTATCTTCATAGGACTAAGAATTAGAATGCAAGGCAAGGCCCACAGAGCCAAGGTTACAAGGTTTTGAATGAGTGCAAGGATTTGTTCACCTGACAACATTTTTAACGAGTAAAATCGGTGTATCAGGTACAAAAAGCTAAACCGGGGAAATTAGTGCATGAAGAAATAGGAGACCTTCTCCCTCATTTGTTCCCCTCTTCCTTGGTATGGAGGCATCATTGGTAAGATAAAATAAAGGAAGCCACTTTAGTGAGGGTCGGGGGTATCCTGAGGCCCATGTGCTCTCCCCTGAGCACTTTCTCCTAATCAAACACCTTTTCCAAGGTGGTTAAGGCCTTGATGAAAAGACCTCGAAAGAATTTCTGCAATAGCACCTCAGGTTGCTGTCCAATAGCACTGTGTAGGTCTCCATGGTAATGGAAGAGAAAACAACTATGTCCTAATAGGAATGTCTCTAAATAAAAAATATATATACATTGTTGGGGCAAAAGTAAGCTTACCGTTGTGAGTATGTGAACCACAGAACTTATTCTTTTATTATTACTTACTACTTATGGTATTATTTTCCTATGAACAACTATTTATGCTTGTTGCATTTTCCAAGATGGAAAACGATGGGATATCAGGCAGAAGGCCTGAGGGAAGTCCGGAAAGGCCCTGGTAGACAGAAAGGAGAAGGAAGGTGTTAATAGGAAGAGAGAGTCTAGTTTGGCACTTCCAACATTTGTGTCACTTCAACTCTGACTGGGGAAATTATTGCTTTAGTGGCTAAATATATCCAACTAGAATAAGTACCAATTTCACATTTTAAAAAATTTACTCAGATATTAGACAAACATTAGAGAGTATCTATATCATTCTTCCTTTGAAAATAAAAGCAAACCACTACAGGACCCAGTGCAGAATGAAAAGGCAGAGCTCTTTATTAAAAACTTATTAACAATTTGGCAACAGCGGAGCATGGAACCAGATGAGGGGCCCTCTGAGTGTGGGGGCTGAGGGTCTGCACTGGTCATACATACACTCATGAAGCTGGCCCTGCCCTACAATTAAGGTCAGATTTGGAGGGGTTCAACAAAAAACATTTTGGGGCCTCTAGTAATAAAATAATGGTATTATTTGAACAAAAATATTAGAATGTAGGGGATTACAAATATCACCGCATAGAAAAATAGTAGGTTATCAAACATTGCTTTTACCTCATTATTATGGTTAACTTGCCTTAGTAATCCAGTCCCTCACATATACAGAAAAGTGTATTTTATTTGAAAATTTCAAGGTAATCGTGAAGAAAAGTGGAGTTGTTTTGTAATAACAAAAATCTGACCTTAGAATTATCTCAATGGAATTTCAATTCAATGGGCAATTAATAAATATTTTCATTTTAAGACAGGCACAGTATAGCAAAGAACATAACCCAGAAAACTCTCCACCACCGACTCACTTCTCGTTTATTGAGAGTAGCCAGCTTGGGCTATGAGGTAACCTGGGAAAAGAGGCTCATTCACCATGGAACACAATAGAAGGACCTTGGATCTCTGATACCATGGAGTGCCACCCCAGCCTTGTGCTAACTACTTCAGGACATTGACAACAAAGAAAACACCATTTTTAGCCCACTGTTATTTGAGATTTTTCTGCCACTCACAGTCAAATCTAATACAAAAGTCTTGTGGGCTGTTACACATACAGAACCTAAAATATTGAGATTGGCTCAATGAAAGGGGTTGGACTAATCTCCTAAGAGCTAGAAAGGTAGCAACTCTTCTTATGTCTTAAAAACTTCTTAATATATGTTACCTATGATAACTTTAAGGCAGATCATTTGCTACCTAAGAATGTAGTCCTTGAGAAACAATTAGAAAGAATCTCTGGTTCTTGTTAACTACCTCGAATTCTTACAAGCCTTACAAGCGTGAGCTAGAGTCAAACAAAAGGTGGAAAGGACCTCAGCTCTGCTGAGAGAGGCCTACTCTGCCTACAACCTGCAATCAAAGGAAACTGAAAATGGAAGGAATTAGACCATCCTCAGATTTAAATCCAAGCTCTATATCCCAAAACCAAAGCAGTTTTAAGCAGTGTCTTAGAAACTACAATCTTAATAGTACATAGCCCCCTATCATACCAAGAGCTAGATTTAAGATTTTGCCTTCTCCAGCCAGCCTATTTCTTTCATTGATTTCATAGCCACCATTAAGCTGAGTGGTGGGAATAAGATGAACTATGCCAATAGAGACCTAAATCTTCATGCAAAAAATTACGTCTAGACAAGTATTTTGGTTGTGGTTACTGGCATATGAAACTGGCCAGTAGCAAACTGATTGGAAGTCCGCTAAATTATTGAGAATTTTTTTTTTTTTTTACCAAAGCATTCCCACAAGTCTAGCCTGCAAAAGGCTGTAATTACTAAACTCCTAAAACCCACTGGACATCTAATTCTGAACCAGCCAAAAGTACGAATATGATGCAGTAAGCTCTCCAAGGCCTACCTCAATTGTGGCCATGGAAGATAATGAACAAGGAAGAATCTCCAGGGAGCAGTCACTGGGGCTACAGAGGATGATGGGCAAGGGATGTTTTCTAATTTATTTTTTAATCCTTGCCTGAGGCTAGGTTGTTGTTGTTTGTTTGTGTTTTTTTTTTTTTCATTGATTCTAGAGAAAAAAGGAGAGGAAAGGAGCAAAACATTGATGTGAGAGAGAAACATCAATGGTGGCCTCCTGAACATGCTGTCTCTAGCACTCTAGCTTCAACTATAGTTAATCCTATAATATCCTGACCCTTAGATAGTTTCAGGGGTGCCTAGGTGGGACCCTAGGTGGTTGCTTGGCCCTCTAGGTTTCTGATATCAAGCATCAACAGTGAGCCCACAGGTGACTTTCTGTCAACTTAGCTTTTATTACTTGCAGAATTAATCCAAATCATAAACACATAAAACATCAGAACACATTCAAAACTGGGAATATACCTGCACTCTCCCTCTGTAGAGTGCACCATACCCTCCTTTTCCCCTCTTCTTCTGCCTCAGGCACACATCTCCTAAACTCTAAGGGACTCCATGGGACTTGCAACCAGGGAAGCAATGGGCAGTGGCAATTCCTTCTAGGTAACCTCTGAACCTGTACCCCTTTTCTCTGTCTCCCTAGAAAGCTAGGGCAGCCCAGCCTGGGCTCTCCTGTTGCTTCTTCTATGCTGAGCCCTTCCTTCTTTTGTTTCACTGTCCTCAGCTTTAATAAACATACTAAACACACACACACACACACACACACACACACACACACACACACACACCAAAATAAACAAACAAAAAAACTGGGGATAAATGAACTGAAAGTCTAAGAGTCCCATATGTCCTCCAGTCAGGGCTATTCTCAGAATGCTGATGGCAGTTGCTTGGAGCTGTCTGGATGGATGGATGGATGGATGGATGGGTGGGTGGATGGGTCACGGAAACCATGGTGTTCAAGGGATCCATGTCTGTGGGGTTTTTTTGTGTGTGTAATCCTCACCTGATGCTACTTTTCCATTGATTTTTAGAGAGAATGGAAGGGAGGGGGAGAGACAGAGAGAAAGAAACAGCTCTCATTGATTGGTTGCCTCCCACACTCACTTCGACCAGGGCCAAGGATCAAGCCTGCAACCAAGGTAGGTGCCCTTATCTTGAGACCGTTCAGTTTGAAGTCCCTCAGTTCATTTATCCCCAGTTTTTTTGTTTGTTTGTTTGTTTTGTTGTGTGTGTGTGTGTGTGGATCCAATTAAAAAAGAAAGAAAGCAAAATCCCAAATAGAATTAAGGAAAGTTTAATTCTTGCTCACAGGAGGTCCTCTGAGGCTTGTTTTCTTTGTGTCCTGGTCTGCTTTATAGCTGCTTTGGCATTATGGCACCTCCTATTCAGCCGAGGCTTCCATAATTCTGCTAATGAATGCTTCCTTATCAAAGTGACACATACCACTTCTACACACAATCTATAGGCCAAAACTAGCCATGTGGCTACACCCCACTTCAAGGAGGAAGGTAAGCACAATACTCTTGTTTGCCAGAAAACAGAGGAAAAATAAATTAAGTGAGCAGCAATGATGCTATCCATAGTGCAGTGGTCGGCAAACTCATCAGTCAACAGAGCCAAATGTCAACAGTACAACGATTGAAATTTCTTCTGAGAGCCAAGTTTTTTAAACTTAAACTTCTTCTAACGCCACTTCTTCAAAATAGACTTGCCCAGGCCATGGTATTTTGTGGAGGAACCACTCTCAAGGGGCCAAAGAGCCGCATGTGGCTAGCGAGCCACAGTTTGCCAACCACTGCCATAGTGCATTACAGTCATCCAGATGTATGTCAGTTTGACCTTCATTTTCTAAAATGTATAGTAAAAATAATGAGCAGTTAAACTATGTATATGTGTTAGACCATCAAATAAAACTACTTCATGCATATTATTTTAGAGATTTTTTTTTCCTATTTAATGATTACATTATTTATGCTGGATTTATTCATGTCAATTTTTTTTTTATTTTTGCCTATGTATTTCTAACTAGGCAAAACCAGTTAAAATATTGTAGGAATTGGCTTTACTCATAAATTATTGTAATGAGGTTTATCTCATAACCAATGAGTGAAGTTTTATCAAAAAGGTCATTCCTGCCCTGGCCAATGCTGGTCAGTAGTTAGAGTGTGGCCCTGAGCACCAAAGGTTTAGATTCTTGGTCAAGGCACCTGCCTGAGTTTCAGGTTTGCTGCCTGCCCCAGCTGGGGCTCATATGGGAAACAAGTAGTCAATGTGTCTCACATCAATGTTTCTCTCTCTTCTCTCTTCTCTCTCTCTTCTTCTTTCTCTCCCTCTCTTTCTCTCCCTCTCCTTTCCACTCTCTGAAAAGCAACGGGAAAAATATCCTCTGGTGATGATTAACAAAAAATAAAATAAAATTGATACTTCAAAAAACAGCCTAAGTTTTCTTGTAGCTTTTTGCTGCCACAACAGTTTGGGCCTGAATTTTATTTTCATAGGTTCAAAAAATAGGTTTGTTTTTTTTTTAATTTCTGCTGAATTTTGTCATTACATGATACCTATTTTTAAGAAAACCATTTTAGTAAATTAAACTCTATCCAAAAAGAATAAAGAGGAAGAAATAAACATGAAACAAGATGATTTCACAGAGGGAGAAGACTACACAGAGCTTACTTGGGAAACAGTTCTCCATGCTTCTCTCACATTTCTGCTCAACATGCAAGCCGATGAACTGACCTTTTTCTTGGATTATCTTTTAAAGGATGTTTGCACAGAGAACAACCTTGGAAGACAGGAGTATATATCCTGAGAGCAGAGGGCAGGTTTGTTTGAAGCACAGTATGATTAAGAGAATGTTTCCCTCTGGAGCAGGCTCACTTGCAGCACCCTTATAATTCACTGAGGTTTCCTAAACTCCAGGGTACTCAGCTGTATCTGCGGCACTCATGTGTGTTACCGCTCATCACCTGCATGAGACTTGTGGAGCATGCATGACATGATGCCTGATGTGTTATGAGAATAAAGTCCTTTAACTGTAGCGGGCTAACTTAACAACTTTTGTCAACAAGAATGAAATTCTCACCAACATGGCTTTCTGGAAAGGAAGGGATAAAGGGTCCTAAAGACTGAATTGTGGATCATGAAAACACGTAGGAATCAGTAGTGAAGTTCTTGCCCAAACAATAAGTGAAGGTAGATGGGGGTTGGAGTGGGCGGGTAGAGTCTCCCACTGTCCTACCTAGTCGTGATATTGAGAGTCTGTGTGGCAAAAGGTAGCAAGTCACCTGAGCGGTGCTTTAGTTGTTGCTCGCTCTCCTTTGGTAGGGAAGAGAAAGGGTCAAGGAATCGCCACACTGATAGAGGGCACAGGGCGGTCTGACAACATTGGAACTTAGTTTTAACTGAGCCCTGAGCAGCTTCTCAGCCACTCCACATGGAAAGTAAATATACTTTAAATACTGGCATGGGGCCACTCTCTCCCTACACACCCCTAGATTCCTCCCTTATCCCTTTTTACTTTGACCTCAACTCTTTCAAGAGAAAGTCAACTGGAGGTGGGGTTGAGTCTCCCTGTCCCCAAGAGGGAACAAAAGGTTTATCCACACTTCTAAGTATGCTGGGGAATTTAGGGAGTGAGGACGCAAACTTCTATGGCTCTGTTGAACATAGGCACCCAAGTCACCCATTCTACCAAGTTCCAAGAGAAAAGACAGTGTTCAGATTCTATCTATACCAGAGGCCTGGTGCACGAATTTGTGCACAGATAAGGTCCAGCCAGCCAGTCCCAATCAGGGTTGGCGGGGGGAGGGGGGAAGGGAGGCGATTGGGGTGGAGCCAGCCAGGGGGAAGGACTTCCAGTAGTTGGTGGGCTGGTCAGACTCTCTGTGGAGGGGACAATTTGCATATTAGCCTTTTATTATATAGGATGATTTGGTCAGGGTTTGCAGTAAGGATATGAAACTAATATGACCTTGTCTTTTATGACATTATTTAATCCTTATTTTTCTTTTATTTCTCTAAGGGGCCCACAGTTTTCTTAAATGGCTGCTCCTTGTAAGACCACATCGTCAATTAGAAATTCCTTAAAAAAAATAGAATTCAGAATTTAGGATGAGTGGGCTATCACCAGCCTTTAAGGGGAAATATCTAAATTGCCATGATTAGAGATAAGCTGAAATATTTATGTTTTCAAAATGACGCATTGGTTGAAAATGAATGAGGCTCACTGTCATAAGCGCCCTTTTTTCCCAAAGTTTTATCTTTGGTGGTCTTTCCTTCCACACTTTTAGATATATGATGTCATCTCCATTGTAGAATCTATTTATATGTTTATTGTTCTCAAGCCTGTATCTCCAATTCTAACATATCAAGTTCCAGATGATTCAGCTTTTTCAAATGTTTGTCAACTTGGCTTTTTCACAGGCACATCAACCTAATATATTAAAACAAAACACAACAACAATAAAACCCTGATACAATCCTTATCTCTTTAAATATTCCCTCCTTTCCCAACATGCTTAATAGAGTCAACATCCTCAAATCTCTCCAGGAGAAATTCATCCTAGAGTCCCTCCTCTTCTTAACCATCTGCACCCAAATCCTATCAATTTTCTTTCAGAAATATATTTAAAATATGACCATTCTTCCCCATTTCTACTGTCACTAATTTAACTCAGGCTCTTATGATTTCTATCCAAGACTAATGACACAAGTCTCTCTTCCCCATCATTGTCCTCTACAATCTATTTTTATACTCCTGCCATAATTAGTTTCTTATCAAATAAATATGATTATGTCTCTTTCCCATTTTAATATTTTTCCCTGATTTCCCACTGGCTATTTTATAAAGGCCAAGTTCTTTGGTCTGGGTACAGTGCTTCATGATGTAACCCTAATATACACTTCTAATTTCATTTCCTTCCACTCTCTACCACAATCCTAAACTCCAAACCACAATGAACTTCTCACATATCTTTTCAAAACTCTATGCCTTTGCACATTTTATTCTCTTTGCCTGAAATGCCCTTTCTTCCTCTTCTGTACGTAGCAAGTTCCCATTCTGTACTCAAGGCCATCCAGGGTTTACCTCTTCTGTCCTCTAGCAGATACCACTTATTTCTGTGTATTTGATTTACTTCTTCATGTGTTTATCTCTTCCACTAGACTGAATTCTTTAAGAGTAAGGATCATAGGCTTTTCAGTTTTGAGTGCTGGATGACTAGGCAAATGTCTTAAATATGCCAGAACAAATGCTTATTGACTTAATAACTTAATTTCTCATGTTGAGTCAGAATCCATCAAATGCCTTGGCCTGGAATAAGTTCTTGAACAACGGATATTTTCAATATTTCCCATATTCTGTATTCTATACAGTTTATTCTTCGAAAACTTCATTCCTTGACAACCTTCATTTTTATTTTTTTATTTTTTTATTTTAGTGAGTGAGACAGAAAGAGAAAGAGAGAGAGAGAGAGAGAGAGAGAGAGAGAGAGAGAGAGAGAGAGAGATCATTTTGTTATTCCACTTATTTATGCATTCATGGGTTGTTTATTGTATGTGCCCTGACCATGTTTTGAACCCCAAACCTTGTTGTATAAGGATGATGCTCCAATCAACTGAGCTACTCCACAAAGGTGTTTATTTTTTTCTATTTTTGTTTACATTTTTTCTTTTAAAATGTAGGTATAATTGACATTAAATACTATATTTCAGGATTACAACCTAATAATTAGATATTTATATAATAAATGATTACCATAATGAGTTCATTTGGGTTATTTAAATGAACATAATGAACTATCACATAAGAAAAAACAAGTTTAAATTTTGCTTTATATTAAAATTTTGAGAGATTTGATAAGGGAAATATTGAAACTAATAGCTAAATTAAGGATGAGGGGTACCTATGAATTATCCTTGCATCCCTCAGGGTCATGAAAAATAAAAAAAGTGATCATTTGTGTACATATAATCACATCATACATTATAATATTAGGAATACCATTAATAAAATAAGAATTTAACTTGAAGATCCCAAAAGATTATTCTGGCTTCTAAGGTTATATATAGACGAGGGGCCCATTGCACAAATTCATGCACCTTGAAAGGAACTGTGGGTTGTGAGGCTGTAATAGGTACAGGGACAGGTCTCTGCCCATCCTTCGAGACCCTGCCTGGCCCCTTCCACTGCAGCCCCATCTACCAGCAGCCTCCTCCCATTGCCACCACTCCCACGCATTGATGACACTGGCACCGCTTGCACCTGCTGATGGCACCGAGTGATCGGGACTGGTGCTGGGCATCACCAGTGAGTACAAACAGCGAGTCCAGTGTTTTCTGCAGGTGGGAGAGAGGCCAGTGCTAGCAGTGGGGGCAAGAAGTAGCTTCAGTCTGGCAGCAGGTGCAAGTGCTGGGCGGGACTGCTGCATGCAGGAGCAAAGAATTTTCAGTAACCATCAGAGGCTCACCCTGATGAAAGCAACCAGTGTCCTGCCTTGGTCTGGCACCCCGACTCACCTGCTCCACCATCCCACCGCAGCCAATGCCTGTACACACCCCCTGGTAGTCAGTGCACATCATAGCGACCGATTGTTCGGTTGTTTGATTATTCAGTTGTTCGGTTGTTCCGGTTGTTCTGCCATTCAGTCTTTTTGCATATTAGCCTTTTACTATATAGAATTCTGTTTAGAGTGTTGATTTCACAATGTTTGCACCTGGCTATAAAGCAAGTTGGTTTGGGGCTATAACATTTTTCAGTATACTGCATTTTATCTGGTCACTTTATCAAATTGATCAGACACTTCCTATGCTGTCTCAGAAACATGTAGGTGGGAAATGAGAGGCAAGAAGCAATTCATAAAGAAGGATAGGAAAATACCAAGGCAACATCTACACTAATAAAAAAGAAACATGCAAATTGACAATTACTCCACTATGCCCACCAGCCAATCAGGATAGAATATGCAAATTAGAAGGACAAAGGTGGCAGCCGTCCAGCTGCTCCAGGTGCAGAGTGGTTAGGCAGGGCAGGACCCCTGCTCTGAGAAGGAGGGCAGGGAACAAAGGTATCCACAGGAGAGGCACTCTGGCCACAGCAAAGAAGAAGACTGTAGACTCCAGAGTCTGCAGTGAAGATGAAGATAGCAGACTCTGGCTGAAGCCAGAACAAAGGCCTGGGTCCCAGCTGCCAGAGGAAAACCAGTACTGGAAGCCAAGGGAAGGAAGGCCTATTGCATGAATCGTTTCTTGTAATGGGCCTCTAGGGTGTTTTATATTTAACTAGTGGCCTGTTGCATGAATTTGTGCACATTGAAAGGAAATCAATTAGAAGAAATATTTTAATATTGCTGTGCACCCTTTCTCTATAATAGAAGTTTCAACCAAATTCACGATTGATGATGACAGATCAAAACACACACATGTGATTGGATCCAGCGAGAGCTTTATAAGTACAGTGGTACCTGGAGATACGAGTGCCCTAACATGCGAGATTTTTGAGATACTAGCCGTCGAGCGAGAGATTTTTGCTTTGAAATACGAGCAACATTTGAGATAGGAGTAATCGCTCAGATCGGCCAGCTGCACACGACCCACCAGTTTACCGCGACTCAAGCGTCTCATAGTTTCGCACACCTCAAGGTTACGGAACAAATTAAACTCGTATCTTGAGGTACCGCTGTATCACATATGCATGAGTCAACTTAGCCTAATAAACTTGCTTAATTAGATCTGCTGTCTGATGTAGCTAAACTTTTTCCAGCCCAGTAAAGCATCCCAACTCTCTTTCAGATAATTGTCAGCAACATAGCAATAAGCATGAACACAAAGCAGGTTATTGTAGATCACTCAGGGAGAACAAAGGGTAAAATATTTAACTGCAGCAGTGTTTGACTATATTCTGCACAGTGAGAAAACCAGAAGTCATTTTCAAGGTCCAATATTTCTTACTTCTTTTCAATTGGGTCAAATATCTAAGCTTTCTAAATCTCCGTTTTCCGGCTAATGAAAATAAAATAGGATTCCACTGAGTCTCCTATCTACCTACTCCAGGACTTTCGTGAGGATCAAATGAGATGAGGGATGGGAAAACACTTCACAGACATTTGGTTAAAGTGTGAAATGTTTGCACCTGGCTATAAAGCAAGTTGTGTTCCTGGGCTGAAGAAACTGCAAGGAGGCTAGTTGCTAGAGAGAGGAAGCCAGGCGTTGATAAGTAATGTCATTACCCAATGCACACAGCCACCATTTCTGGACTGGGCTGGGCTGTGGGCTGCAATTTGCACTATGGGGGTCTTGGCAGCATCAGCTGCGAATTGGTGGGCTGTCAAGAGTTGTGGCAGGGCCTGTGTCTCACTTGAGAGAAGCCAACTGGGCACCAGGTCCATGGTGTCAATTCTCTGTAAATGGCCAGTGCGCATCACAGCCGCTTGCGTGTTGAGCGTCTGTCCTCTGGTGGTCAGTGCTCATCATAGTTACCAGTCAGACAGACAGCATATTAGCCTTTTATATATATATATATTTAATGTTACCTGGTCTGTATCCATAGGTTGATGGAACTTGAAGAAATCTGAGTTACCTACCTTAGCTATCCTAGGAAATTACAAGTCCCTTGAGGACAGAGACCTTTTATTCATCCCGCCTTTTCTCCAGGTAAAACATTCTGAATGTGTCTTTGCAGAATTGTATTAAATAGAATGCTTTAATCTTTCCTTGCAAAATTTAGATGATATTCTAATAAAGCATATTCACCTGCTGCCTGATAAAATATAACGCATGTGCATCAGAAAGAATGAAAAGACTTTCTTTTACTCTTATGTAGCATTTAACGGAAATAGAGAAATATTTTTAGACTGTTTTGGGGCAAAGGAACCTACAAAGTAATTGCTGATTCAATCCTGAAGATGAAAAGAGTTTATTTCTGTCAACTAAAAGAGATAGTACAGAAAACAGACTCCAGGGAAAGGAGAAATATTTTTGTTTCACAGAATAGAGAGTTGTGGTTGCAAAAAGAATGAGATGGCAAGCAAAACAAAACTTTAGTGTTTATTTATTACAGAGCCCTTTTAAATCTGAGATGCAAAAAGAATAATTCAACCAAAAGATAACTTGGAAAATATCTTCTGAAAGTCTCCTAAAATTTACAATTTAGCAATGTGAAAAATGAGAAACATTCTTATAACACTGGCAAGATAATTAAGCTATAAAATAGCCTCACAATTTCATGCTCAGTCTGTACTTATCTGTAACCTCTACAACTTTTATTTATTCTGAATGGGCTGGGCAGTGAAACCCATAAGATCCACCCTCTGGGACAGAGCCATTTTAAATACAGTGCTCTGCCTACTCATCAGACACAAAAAGGCAGTGAATCATTCATCTTCTAACCAAAATTAAGCTGGTTAATTGCATGGCTATCAACCTTGACAGTTAATGTTTACTTTCAAAATTTGGGGTAAAGGATAAATGAGTTTTCAACAACAACAAAAAATATGAAGTGGACCATTAATGAAATTCTAACTACAGTGAACTAAATACTTTTTTTTATAAAAATGGCAGTAGTAAATGTTTGAAAGATGTATTGCTTCTTGTTTTGCAGTCTGTCTTTTTCTTGACCACAACCAGAATAGGATATAATAATTCTAAAATAACAACCTCCTAAGTTATGTTATTGTAGAGTAGTTTTACAGCCCAACCCAAGGCAAAATAAACATCAGTAATGAATTGTTCCCATGAACCAACCTAAGAAAAGCCTGTCACTAAAAACTAGTACATTTTTTAAAGCCTAATGTGTTAGAAATCTGAGATATGATAGTTTCATTGTTAATTTTTTAAAAATATATTTTATTGATTTTTTTACAGAGAAGAAAGGAGAGAGATAGAAATTCAGAAACATCGATGAGAGAGAGACATCGATCAGCCGCCTCCTGCACGTCCCACACTGGAGATGTGCCCGCAACCAAGGTACATGCCCCCGACTGGAATTGAACCTGGGACCTTTCAGTCCGCAGGCCGACGCTCTATCCACTGAGCCAAACCAGTCTCGGCTTCATTGTTAATTTATGTCATCCAAAATATCATCCAACTAAGAGCATTTATTTAATTAGGAAATAACATCTTAAGAATTGTATTGACTCTAGATGTAATCATTTACAAACTACTGATAAATTTGGTAATATTTTAAAGGGTAAAGTTGTTCATTTATTTAGCAAGCTGAAATTTAGTGAAACCAAAATGCTATTTAGTTTTAGTCAAAAGTAGGCGACAAATATTTTTTTCTTATTATAGAACAAAGAGGTGACTGATTCATCACAATAATTTTTGTTTATATATTAGTCATTTGGAATCCAAGAAACTCAATATGTCATGGGAAGGAGGGATGCAATAGGAGTCATAGCTGAAAATGAAGTTGCTAATTTTACATACTCTTTTCTGTAAAATTCAGGCATTTAGAGAAACATACTTCCCTTGATTAAATGTCCTGACTTGGGTAGAATTTAATAACATGTTTATTCTAAACTGACTTATATTACCTTGATGCTATACGTTGGCAACAAATTAAATGTTTTGTTCTTTCATGTACCTCCAAGAAGCTTTTCTAGATTCAACCATTCTTTGGAAACAAACACCTGATTAGCTTATTGATGACATACAGAGGTGAAATAAAAAGTAAATAAAATATGTATTTTTGTTCTAAATAGCTATATTTCCAAACTAGGATTCTCTTACATTCTTCTATTAGCCTAGGTTGAAAAATTAAATAAATAAACCAATTCATAAATTTAAGTCATATGAATCAGGAAAACGTATTCTCATTTAATGTTTTAGATTTCTTCCATCAATAAGTTCTCATTAATAAATGAGTCTTTATAGCTCATCAACTTTAGAGCTACTGATGAAGCTTTGTACTTAGTATGGTGTCTTTCATCTTTGGCCTTTGAATCTCTTTATGGGCCTTAATTAATTCTCACCACACCCCTCTGTGGTATCAGTATCCCTTTCTTAAAGTTGAGGAAACAAGACAAAAAAGATTAGTATGAGATCTGCCCAGTGACATAGAATAAACCAGAAACTCATTCAGTGTGAGCTATAAAATTCAGACAACCATGCTGTTAGCCTCTTCCTTTTTCCTTCCTATCAGTATCAATTTTTAACATCCTCAACAGAAAAAAAGATTCTCATTTAGCAACATAGTTAAGATGAATTAGTTTTTCACTCTGAAAAATTTTACATTGCTTCTCTGAAAATTTATTTTATTGCTTCCTCTTTGCTATAAAATGGATTTTTGACATTTTGTAACAAAATGCACAGGTTGGTACCCTGAGTCCACATAGGCCATTCACCTAGAAATCTTTATGGCAATATTGTTATGCTACAACCTCATGAAGTGACTTGTGTTGGCTTGTTAAGGCTTGTACTCTCTGTGAACTGAAGACCTGCCACACACCCAGTTACAACTAGTTTGTCTGCTATTGCATTATGCCTCACATTGACTGAAAGTAAATCTAAGTCTCCATTTCTCTATTAGAGTTCAATGGCAAATGTCTGCTACCAAAGCAAAATGAAAAGAGAAAACTAACACTTTTTCTGTCACTATTTTCTCTCTCTCTCTCTCTCTCTCTCTCTCTCTCTCTCTCTCTCTCTCTCTCTCTTTTAAACTCCCAAAAAGTTTATTTTAAGGCTTACCCAAATCTAATGGCTTTGTTTTTCTACCCTTCACTTGACTAGCATCTCTTATTAAAAGAGAAAATGCCATTCCCCCCAAAAAAATTTATTAATAATTACAGGTTTTTAAAAATTATATTTTAATGCTTTGTCTCAATGAAAATGCTTATTGGGAGATGTCTCTATTATTAGATTTTTTCTAAGTTTGGTTTGTTTATGCAGCTTGGTTTTCTTACAATGTTCTACTACTACATTAATTGTATAAGATCATGCTAAGAACAAATGGTCTCTCTTTTTTTGTAATGAATTCTTTCTTCTTTCCTCTGGTCTTCTTTGAATAATTTGTATAAAACATAATGCAATGATTAGCTTTGTGGGAAAGGTAAAAAGAGGAAAGGCAAAACTACACCATTTTCATTTTGAAACTATACTATTCAAATAATTTATTTTCACCCTTCATGCCCACTCACTTGCCTTATTAAAAAAAAACACCAATTTTTAAATTTAGGATGTTATTTGTCAAAGGATTTCAGCAGTAAATATTTTGTTTTAAAATTCTGCTATACTAAATTAAATCATAGTATGGTTAAAATTCACCAGTTATATAAAGTTCATATATAGCAGTATATGGTTTAAGAAAAATAGTAAAACTTTTCAAATGAATGAATTACTTCACATATCAAAGTCAGATTGAGGCCTGTTAAGCAAATATCAATTGTTGAATGCTTCAAATATTTTCCAAAGTCCACCAGTTCCTATATAGTATGGACATGTTACAAAATCTTTTATTCATAAAATATAAATATGTTCTATTTTTCTCAAATGAGAGTTTTCCAAAAGACATCTTTTGATATTTATTGTAACTTATAATGGAATTCTTATTCTAAGGTTTGGATAGAATCAGTTATACTTATTTGTCATACACTTCCAAATATTTATTTTAGGGAGTAGTTGATAAACCTGCCTGTTCTATCTGGTTTCTTAAAACTGGGTCAATTTCACCATTTGGTGCTAAGCACCATTCATCACCCTTATCTCTCTAACAGCTAATCTAAAGTACTTAAGTAGTAATATATTAGCATTCCCTCTTTTAAACTCATGCAGCAAACTAAAAACTCAGCATTGCAAAACAGAGAAAAAACAAACAAACTGAAATAACTCTTACTGATTTAGGGGTAGAAAGCTTGATAAACTACTTTCAACTCAAAATAAAGTTTTGAAATCATTTTCATTCAGTTAGCAGATTATTTTCTGTGCAATACTAGGACATCATAGAGTATATTTTAATGAGCTGTGCAAGTAATGAAGCCTTTTTGCTCTTTTTAAAGTTCATGTCAAAAATAGAGCGAAGCACATTAAATTCTCACATTGTAGTAGAAGCCCTGTTCAGTTTCCTAGATGACTGTCAGTTGTTGTGTATCATGCCTTTTATGGTACAATGTGAATCTGTAGTAGTGGTAGTATTTCTAATAAACATTCTATCATGCCTTAATAAACTGGACTCTCATGTGCTCCGGGCACATTTGAGCTCAGTTTCAAAAGCTCTTTCATTTTTCACTGAATGCAATTCACCAAAACCTCCCTCTTTTCCTGAATCAACTCTTCATTGTTGCTTCTCTTTTTGACTTACAGTGAATGAAAAACTGTTCTGATATTATAAAACTGGTCTGTTTTTATGGAAGATTAGCTCTGCTGAATATATACACTTACTTGAAATTTGAAATGTATTATGAATATATAGTATATATATATGTATATATATACACATACATACATATATATACACATATATATACATATACATACATATATATACATATATATATATTTACTTAAAAGCAGACAATATTAAAGTGAACCAAGTAGATAATCTATAATAATAAAAACATAATATGCTAATTAGAGCAGATGACCTTCTGACCAAGCTGGAGCTGGGAGGCAAGCCTGGGTCCTGGGTGCCAGAGGGAAGCCGGTGCTGGCAGCCGGGGAAGGAAGGCCTACTCTTGCATGAATTTTGTGCATCGGGCCTCTAGTAGATAATAAAGGAGAGTATTTATTCACCATAAAACATTTCTCTCTGTTAAGCAATGTATCAGGCACTGCAGATATAAGATACAGACCCAATCCGTGCTCTCAGCCTAGTTAGAATAGAAACGGTTTTCTTGCTTTGCATTCATGACAAACCATTCTTTTCCCACCCTTCTAATTTTTATCTCCCTAGTCTAGGCACCTATCAATTCCTTTTAGCTCACTACAGTGGTCTCTTCTAAAAGGTCTTCCAACCTCTGGTAAACCCATCCTTTTGATCTTCCTGGATTCATTATTCATCTTAACTTCTACTTTGAATATATTTATACAGGTTTGAAAATTTCAAGAATAAATGCTGTTGAAATAAAGTTTAATTTCTTAATCTAGCCTCATCCTCAATGCTTTAAAATCTGATGTCAATCTGCTCAGTTTCCAATATATGACATACATTTTCCCACATTTCTGCCCTGAATTATGCTGTTCCCAGTGTAAATTTTAGAATTCTTTTTATTGAGATCCTATCCATCTAAGGTAAAGTTCATACGCTACTTCTTCCATAAAGCGTACCCACAATTCCTCTAGCAGAAACTGATCTCTCTGTCTCTCAACCTCATCTAAATGCTTCAAGTTCTTCATTTTGTATCACTCTACGGCACCAGTCAAATACTACTTTGTATTGTTATGTTTACTTATTTCTTCCTTACAATCATATAAAACCACCACATAACTCTTGGTATGTGTCATATACACTGAGGACTCAGTAAACATGTGTGAGGTGTTGAATGAATTCAGTAGGAGGAACAAGCAAGAGATGAGAGCAAATATGTAGGAGGAGATAAATGTCATGGAAAGTCTTGTTAATGTAAAAGAGGTAAAACTCTAATATTAAAGAAAGGGATTTTGTTCATAATTGTATGTTGATTTATAGTTTCCATACAAGAACTTTCCAATTTCTCAAATACTAGTATACAATTCATTTTTTTATATAACATGGTGTGTGTGTGGTGGGGGAGGGCAGGTACAAAAAGGTATTGAGGTCAGTGGGTAAAATCATTGTGAAAATTCCAGGAGAGAGGGGAAAATTAGAGTATCTCAAAGAGAACTTGCTCCAAATGACATTATTTGTATCCAGGCAACTAAATGACCAGCTTCTATGTGCTAAATTATCTAATCTCTTTGTATTCAAGGTTATGATGTCATTGTGGTAAGTAGGTCCATTTGGGACTGGAGTAACTTTTCTGATTACTTGATACATTTAACCTTCCTCTGGTTCACAAAGCTTTGGGGTGAACAGTCTTCTGACCACTAAGCGGTGTAGGATGGATGGTGTTTTGAAAAGGATATATGAGAGAAGAGGAAAGAGACTGCAACTGTTAGAACTACTACAGGAGTTGTCTGCCCCTAAAAGCAGCTGGTTTCCAAGCCTTTTGTCTGCTTCCCCATTGCAGTCTTTCTTCCTTCCATCTCTTATGGTATAACAGATGATTCAAAGGAGATGCTACAAGTAAAGCGTCTGCTTGCCTCTAGATGAAGAAATGTTAAGACACTACCTAATGAATACCATTCTCTGGCTCTTTACTCTGCAGCAGAGAGAAGGCTGTATAATCTCACCCGGGTGTGGAGTCAGGAGAAAAGGTCCTTCTCCTCCTCCAACACCACCTTAAGGAAATGCAACAAGCAAATGCTCTTTAGGTTGTATTTAGGCCTCAAAGCTCTTGAAAAGGGTGAATTTCCGGTAGGGCAAGATAGTCCTGGGGAGGAATTCTTCAAGCATACAAGGTCAAAATACCCTGGAGAATAACCCGAGAAAGTATTTGCCTAGGCTTGTGGAACAATCTGCATTTATTCAAGCCAGAGATAATGGGGGAGATTCGAGGGCCTCCCACACTGGAAAGTGTGCTTAATGACCTGGCATCCTGAGAACTTATCCAGACCAGAGAGAGAAAGTCTAACCTTACAAATGAGCTTCTGTGAGGAATCTTCTTACTACATTTCCCATTCCTGTTGAGAATGGAGCTAGCTGCACATGTGGCAGCCAGATGCCCCCCCATACCCCCGTCCCCGCGCCCCCCCCTCTCCCCCAGCCTCGACAGTTCACTCAGAAGATGAGGTGGCTGGGGCACAAGAGAAGATGGGTCAGCCTCCTACTGTACACTAGCACATAGTCAAATCAAATTTCTCTTTTTAATAGCTCAGAGTAATACCTTTTGATTGATAAAATCCAGAGCACTGTATATTTCCAAATTATACATAGATTCATTT